>VZRH01000295.1:1928235-1939658 GCA_013397555.1 Urocynchramus pylzowi | reverse complement strand
TTTTTTTTTTTTTGTGCCAAAGGCATATTTTTGCAGACTGTAGGGAAGAGGTGCCTGACTTACTAGAGCATCACATGCACTAAGAAGTGCAAATGTGCATGTTGCTTAGCAGGTGGTACCAGAAACGTGTCTTGCTTCCCTTCCCCCGTTTCCTTCTATGGGAAGAGCGAGGCACTGTGGAGCCTTGTGCTGGTTTTGGCTGGGATAGGGTTAATTTTTTTCACAGTGGCTGGTATGGGGTTGTGTTTTGAATTTGTGCTGAACATAGAGTTGAGAATACAGAGATGTTTTTGTTGTTGCCAAGCAGGACTTGCACAGAGCCAAAGCCTTTCTGCTTTTTGTACTGCCATGCTGGCGATGACACTGGGGGTGCATGGGAGGCTGGGAGAAGACACAGCCAGGAAAGGTGACCCAAAGGGACCAAAGAGATATTAAAGACCATGCAACATCATGCTCTGTATATAAAGTGGATGGAGGTAGGAGGGAACATTTGGAGTTACAGTGTTTGTCCTCCCAGGGGGCCCTATCCTCCTGGATATGGCTGCCCATGGAAAGCAGAATTGATTCCTTGCTATGCTTCGCTTGTGCGTGCAGCTTTTACTTTCCCTATTAAACTTTCTTTATCTCTACCCAAAAGCTTTTACCCTTTCTATTCTCTCCCCAGTCCTGTTGGTCAGTTAGTCAGTGAGTGGTGTGTGGCACTTGGCTGCAGGTGGGTGTGAAGCCATGACTGTCCTAAATTTTAAGTTAAAATGGTAATAAGTTGAAAACCATCCTGACCAATACACTATAATTTGAATTAGTGAGACAACGAAGCAGATTTCAGCTGCTGCAGGGGTCTGAAAGAAAATTTTGCTTACTGTGTAATTATACGAGGAGTTTGATGTAGGATGAGGTGTTGGCCACTGCAGGAGATGAGCTTCTGGACTTGATGGACAGAGGAAAGGACAAAGTGGCAACTGCTGTGTGGGCTCAGTGTAATAGAGTCCTGCACAAGAACAATATGTATTATAACCCATTTGTCCACTGGTAATTTATAAAATCCATGAATCTCTGACTCACTTTACTTTCTTAAAGAAGCAGATCCAGGATAAGCAGATGAATGATAAGGATCCCCACCAATCAGTCAGAACTTTTCAATGTACATGTACAGTAAATGTGTGGAGTCATCACACACAAATAAAGATAGGGAAGTGTCTTTCCACTGAACAATTTTGTAAATCATTGTGTAATAGGAGAAATATATGGCTGATAATGCCATAAGGCACAGAATCTATGCATCAGCTACCATTGCAGAGACGGGAAATGAAAAAGCTGTATGTTTTTAATTTGAGGACTAAGGGCTATGTGGTTTACAAGGGGAAGGGAAGATCAAAGAAGAGTATGTCAGGTGGCCCCAGAGAAATTTTAAGTTGTAGCAGGGACTGGAGTATGCTTTTAATTGTGAGATGCTTCTAATTTCCTTTTCTACTAGTGGAAGAGAGTTTTTGAATTTGCTTTTCAGAATTGTTGAAGAAGTAGCTGATAGTTATATGGTGAAAAGGAGGTGCTGGATAAGTGGCTAATTTTTACAGGGTCTCTTTAAGCTCTTGCATGAACCTCAAGGTTTGTGAAGTTATATTTCAGGGGTATGTGCAAAGTGCCTCAGGATTCTTTGAGATGAAAGACTACCTATGTAAATACAAGATTTTAATTATTGCACTTCATGGATTTAATTTTTGACCAGTGGATTTGTCACAGTTCGTAATGTAACCACTTTTGGATTTCCCTCCAAGATTTAAGAGTACAGCAGTCAGATGTTATATTTTTCATTCGAGGGTAGATAAAAAAGACATCTGTTTTCATTTTAATTGACTTTCTAAACATGTATTTAGTACTTTAAAAAAAGTGTTATATACACATAGAATTTAAAGTAGTCTATATAATGAATATATTTGCTGCAAAATATTAAAGCAATTTTCCTTTGAAAATAGTAAGACCAGCCTAGATATTCTGCCAAAGTTATTTTCTAGAATTAGTTTGTTGAAATATTAAGCCAGCTGTTGATGGAAACACTGCCTCCCCCATGCGTGTGAATATTTTAGTGTTCTGGGGTTTTTTCAGGTAGTTTGTAATTAATTAATTGCAAAATTAAAATCCAGTTGGGAGAATAGAAAAAGCAGCAACTATTCCCCTGCATCTTACAATCTGTCCTAAAGTCCTGGAAGAACTAAGTAATATGTTTAAATCACTAAATGCAGAAAAATACTTACATTACTTAAATTGAATTTACACTGAAAATTAGTTTATTAGTACTTCAAGTATCTAAGGAACCAGATATATTTAAAACAACTTCATTTAACAAATAAAATTTCAAATTGCTTGTTTTGTTTATCTTAAGCAGATTCCACTTTCTATCCAAATATTATTGATACATATAAATTTTAAAAACCCCATCCTTATACAAGCTTGAGAAGTTATTGTCTTATGTATTTTCTCAGCTAATTTCTCTAATACAGGTAAACATTAGAAATAAAGTAAACATAAAGTCATCAGGTAAAACCATTGAGTTAAATATAGGCAGCAGAGGAAATAAATAAAATAAATGCAACAGAGGAAAATATCAAATTATACCCAAAAAGAGTCAGTTTTTCTTTTGGAAAAGTTATTAAAATGTACAAATGAAAATCAAATTAAAATTGTTTATATAGATTGAATGTTTTGCTATTAATATAATTACAGTTAAAACCAGTGATTTTTGTTGCTTCAATTTCAGTCATTGCTGTAGATGTAAGTCAGGAGCAGGTTTGGTTTCACATAAGAGAATTGTCAGCGTTTTGCATCTGATATTAGAGTAATACGTAGGGGAAATCACTTCAAATTGTCATATTTCAATATAAAATATTTTGATAAACAGCTGATGTGGAATTATTGGAAGCATTTCTACCTGTTAAAACTGTTTTTTGAAGGCAAGTTCATTAAGAAATCATTTGTGGTCTTGGAAATTTACAGCTCATTCTGTTTATGTAAACACCATGTATGAGAAAAGTTGTCTCTCTAGGCCTACCAAGAATGCACAACCCATTGCTCTGAAGAGAATAGCTGCCAGGAGGATCGATGCAAATGGAGTTCCCTTTCTCTGTTGAAAACTCCTGAACAGAGTTCAGCCTAAGTTCAAAGATTTTGTTGTATGGAAATAGAATATCGTTACACTGTGCTACACTTCAAGGTTATAGATTCATCACCTTAGGTGAAAAATGCATAAATACTTGGCTGACAGGCATAAAACATGTTGGCTTAACTCCCTTTATCTGGTTTTCAGGATTTCTGTATTTCCTCACTCAGGACAGAGCCTGAGCACTCTGGGTTATGGCATCTCCACCTTTTTATTTCTCTTTTATGATTTTGCCAGAAATAGATAATGAATTAAATCCATTTAAAGATAAATGCTTGTTTAGCTATATATTAAAATAAGCCTAGATTAGAATATAAGATCTTTATTTTTTTCTGATCCAGACAAGTTCTCTTTGATACACTAAGACCTTTTTTTCCTCATCATAGTCCACAGCTATTTTCAGTGAAGGTAATGGGAGCTAGACCAGCATGACAGTGATGCCGAATTTTCATGAGCAATATCAGATGCACAGATAGATGTGTAATAAGAGATCCTGACTGAAACCATCAATAAGCCCACATTATATAGATTTTAATTTAGTTTTCTATGGGAATGTTTATGTATCCACACTGCCTGTGATCCACTGCTAATTTTTAATGCTCTTGTCTGCTTTTAAATCTAATCTGAAAGAAGAATAAGAATCTCTAAGATAAATAATTTTCTAGAAGTCCTGAAATTTGGGGGCCAAAAAAGGCAGAGACTCTAAAAGTTCTCCAAATAAAGAAAAAGCTTCCAGGTGGGCTTAGGAAACCTAGAGAGGCAGGTGATCCCAGGAAATGCCCCAGGAGTAGATGGGACAGCTGAAGTTCATACCCCTGCAAGTGTGCACATCCACCAGCACACGGCTCTCTGCACTGCAGCGTTTCACGGGCTTAAGTGCTCAACCTGCCATTCCTCGAGCAATTAAAATAAATTTTCAGAAAGGCTCAACTCAGTGATCTTGGAGGGCTTTTCCAGTGAGTCTATGATTGATATTGGCTCCATCAGCAGGGTTTGGAAATTCAGAGGGCATCTTTGCATCAGCTTTCTAAGATACTATTTTTCTGTATGCATTTGCCATTAAAGGACTCATAAAAATTGGTTTGAAAATGTGAGCAGAAGAGTTCAATCACTCAGGGGAAATGCTGCAAATTTCTGGAATTTAAACTATAATTTTAATGTTTGATGTGACATTGGATGAAAGGACATGTTTCTGGCTAATATAGTTGATCTTATAATTACTGATGATCTGATTCCCATTACAATCAAGAAAAGTAGAGCAAACATGATACGGTCAGGTTCCAAGGGAAGACATTTCCAACCTAGTGTTGGACTCATTACCAGCCAGATAATGAAAAAGAAAACATCCCTAGAGGTAAATATACGATAAATAAGGTTTTTGAAAATGATTAAATTGAAAAGAGTTCATTTTATGTGTCAAATCTAAATACTTGAGCACAGAAGCAAGCGGACTAAACACAAAATAAGTGAATTAGATTGTGTGAAAAATGGTCATTAGAGGTCAATGGTGCCCTGTTATTGTTTGTTTCAATGGAGCTGGGTTTCATATGAGCTTCATGAAGAGGTTTTTTAACAAAAGCAATTGATGCTTAAACTTTCCAATAGTTTCGGTATTAGAGGTACAAAAATACCATTAAAGGAAGCTAAATTATTTTTTATTTCATAACTTTTCATTTGAATGTTATTTTTGTTAGAAATTGGTAGCAGGCACAAGTGGGGGAAAGCAGGCCTGTTAAAAAACAAAGTCTGTTATGAATTCTATGGAACCTGACAGATTCAAGTGAAGTAAAAGAAATATAAGTGGAACTGGCATAGTGGATTGTCATTACGTACCAGCCAAATGAAAGGAATTTTTATACAACAAAAACAACAACAATTATTAATAATTGCCTTCCATTTTAGAGCAAGCTTAATGGATTGGAGCACTTTAGCTTCAATGAGTTGAATGTGTCATCAGATTGAGGCTTCATTCAAATCAAGTGATTACATGATACCTGTAGACTGTATAGAGAAGGCAGGGGAACCCCTGAACTTATGTATTTTGACAATATTGCACTTCAGGTAGTTGTGTCAAGATGTTACTGAATCATTAAAGACTCCACTTGGAGCTGTAGCCTTTGTGGTATTTGATGTTTTGTTCTACATTTGTACCAGAAGTATTTAGTGGGAAAATGTAATTGTGTGTATGTTTACAAAAACAAAATTACAAATCATTACAAATTATTTGATTATCTGATAAAAATGATGGCACCTTTATTCTGATTTCTATAGTTGTTTGTGCACTGTTTTGAGTAGTTTGATGAGAAATGCTAAATGAATCTTAGAGTGTTTGTTTGCCCGGTTACTATTTTCAGGTTTTTAATTAAGAAAAATAAGTTGTAACTTATCTCAATAAGATTATCCAAATCTGGTTGCATATCTGGAGTCTACACTGTGTACACTTTTTAACAATAACAACAATTCTTGCTATTTATCTGTTGCTGTATTTTTGAATTATGTAGGTTATGCACGTGGGATAGCTGAAAAAAATCTCAAAAAACCCTGAGGTTTATTTCAAAAAAACTTCTAAACCCACGGTTTTTAGTTGTCAAAATGTTTAAAAATTCAGTCTTAAATATTTATCTGAAAATTAAAACTACTATAGATCTAGATTTCTGAAAAATGCTCCAGTTTTCCAAGTCCCGTGCATAGCTGGGATTTTTAACCTCTCTGATAAACTTGAGTTATTATTGCTGAGATCCTTGAAGTTTGCTTCAAATCAAGCTGATGACTGGTAAGAGCAGTATTTAATGGGAAAAAAAGTTTAACTTTTCTATCATTTGAAGTCTTCTGTTAATTATTACACACTTCAGTAAACACTTAGCCTGACTAGAAATTACCCTTCTACCCAAAATAAATACGAATATTTACCTAGAGGCTCAGCATTTTGCTTCACTGAAAACAACATATTTGTGTCATGTCAATTCTGGGAAGGAAGCCAGATTAGACATTCCCACCTCTCTCTGCCCCCAGACATTCATTTCAGAGCAGGAGTTCATTGCCTTTTCAATTGCACTGCTACAGCAGCTTTTGAGATTAAACTGCAAACCAGTCAACTAAAAGGTTTCTGATTTTAGAAAAACAAGTAAGCAAAAACCTCAACCCTCTACAAAAATAAAGAGTGTCTCTGACCTTAAATAAATAAATCATTTCTACTTTGCAATGTAACTGTACAAACAGCAGCATGGGCAGAGCAGAGCAGCAGTGATCAGCAATGGAGGAAGGGTTCATTAGTTGCAGCTGGTAAGACCACAAAGGGCATTTTTCTGAACTTTGGAGGTTTCTCCTCCAAGTTTTTTGCATTATCAAAATCTGAGACCTTCCATGTTGATGAAGAAGGGAATTTAAACTTCATGGTATTTCATGTAAACACAAAGAAAATATACATAAATGTAGCAGTAGGGGCAGCGGAAGCAGCTGAAAGCAGTTTCTGATACATAAATGAAGGAAATGGATTGAATTTGTTTAGTCCCACATTAGGTGAAATCTCTAGTAAAGGCTGCTTGTGTAACTGTCAGACATTAAAAGACACTTTCCTAAATTTTATTTCCAAACTAGGATTGATTTTTATTCACCTGAAAGTTTAAAGCTTCAAAACTGTAGTGTTAGAGCAAATATGAGAAGTTTAAAACTGCTGAATTTTTAGGACAAAACCCTAGACTTTTACATTTGCAGAACTGAAGTGTTAGGGGGGAAAAAAGGCATTCTTAAATAGTTACATCACACATCTAGACTTATGTGATAGTAGGTGAAATAGAAATCCCTCAGAAATGCAAGGATTTGTTATTGTAGCATTGCTGGTATTTAACATGCATTCATTTTATGAGACTCTTCATTACATGGTCATCACAATTCTGACTAAAATGAAGCCAGCTGACACAGAAGGGTTCCTTGGATCGAGTTTCTGCCTTTGGTAGAATGCAGAGCTCAGCTCAGTGAAGGTTAACAAATAGGATATTTATTTATAAACTCTGAAAGCAAAGAGTGACTTTCGTTGGTGAGTTGCTTTGTTTTGCTCAGGCCCTGATACGAGGTCAGCAGAGGCCAATGTGAGAGCTCTGTGATGGGAAGCAGAGAACAGATACCTTGTTTTGTGATGGTATGGGATTCCATGGCTTCCACTTCTGGCTTAGCTGCACCAGTCCTTTGTCATCTGATGTAAGTCACTTGCCTGCTCTGAGTCTCAGTAGCAGTTACAATACTCCCTATCTCATGGAAAAATTCCAGTAAATAAGCAGGCAATGAAAATATGATTGCATACACAGAATTATCTCTAATAATAATTTAGAAGTATGATTTGTTGTTGCTGACCATACTGTAATTAATTGTTGAAATGCTGTATTTCACTTTCATTTATTTAAGGATTATTGCCTGTACCATTTTCCTCAAGTACCTCTTTATCCCAGTGATATTTTAAGAATGGAAAATTAGTCATTTGCCTAGAACATCAGACTGTCAACCTTGTCTTTGCTTTGAAAATAAGCCTGAAGTACTACCCAGCTCAGGCAGCTGCTCTGCTCTCATTCCTCCTAGGTGGCCAAGATGTGTGGTAGCAGTAGTTGCTGGCTGGGGAGGATCCCTGTGCCATCTCTTGTGTCTCCCTTGTCCCTTACACCTTCAGGTTTGCCCTACCCACTCCTCCATCTCACTCCTTCCCTGCATGAGAGCCAGCTCTGCTCTAGGTATTCCCTCTCCCTGCTTGCCCAGGAGCCCAGAGTATGTGGAGAGAAAAGTTTTGCTGAGGTGGGGAAGGTAGAGAACTTAATCAACTCAGTAAGAGGAGTCATCATTCCAAGAGGAAAAGCTAAGGACTGGTTCTTGGAGGTGCTGGGGACTACTCTGGAACGTCAGGTTTTGTCCAAACTTCACTGTACATTATTTGTAGAACCCAAAGACTTCACTGACTATGAGAACTACAGGGTAACCAGAGCTGTTTTTGCTGAACAGGATGAGATTACAACCTCATCAGACCAGTTTCTTTGTCCAGCTCATGATTTGATGCTTACTTTAAAATTCAGTCCAAAGAATTTCTTTAGTAACATCTAAATAAAAGAAAAACAGTGTGCAAGTAGATCTTTTGAAGAAAAAGCTAGTTGTGACTTTTTAAATTCTGATCACAGATTTCTACTTAGAAGAGAATTTTTTGATGGTGTTTATTGCTGCTGTTTTATTAATCTCTATCTTATCTAAAAGGGCAGTTTAAAAGCATCCTAACTATTATAGTTCATGTCCAAAGCTGTTATCATTTCACAGCTGCTTTTGTTGTTTTTATAGCCACATGCCACTTAAAGCTTACTTGATCTCCTCAAATGACCTTATTGTGACTCTCATGCAATCCTATTTTGAAGAGATTTAGGTCCCTACAGCTGGAAACAGGCTTGAACTGGGATTTTCAGAACCATCTAGTAGTCTGACCTGCACCAAAATCACTGATTGTCAGGCTGCTGGTAAATCCCTCTAGATTCCTGTCTATCCTTTTAGACATCTCAGTGACCTTGAGGACAACACAAGCCCTCTTGTTATTCCAGTGAAAGTGAGAACTCCCATGGGATGAAAGGAGAACTCCCTGCCTGTGGGATGATACTGGGGAAGTGGGAATGGCTGCAAAGCTGGACTTCACACCTTGATTGAAATATCAGATGGAATTCTTTGAATAGCAAGTGTTCAAAATGTGACTGTGAAAATCATTAGCTATGTTTATTTTTTTTTTAATTTTATTTTTTTTTATTTTATTTTCGTACTGGGACTATCTCACTTCAGGCTAAGGCCTTAACAATAGTGGCATCCTCCAAGGGCTTCTCAAAAGAGGACAAAATATGTTGTGTCCTGGTATGATCTGTGCCATGACAGGCAGGAAGACTCATATAATTCTGTGCTGGAAGCTAAAAACTGCACAGGAATATTACTTAGGGTACACCTGAGATCTTATCTTGCAATGAAGAGTTGAGGCATTCTCAAACAGAGCATTTGTACACTCCAAGGTGCTTTGACTTGAGTTCGGTGGCAATTACGGAGTTAATTTAAAGCAAGGAGGCAAGGATGAGAGCTGAGACAGAAGCTCATGGCTAAAAGTCTGATCACAAGTCAAACTAGCAAGCTCTACAAAAGTTCTCCTCTGGTAGTCAAAAG
Organism: Urocynchramus pylzowi; assembly: GCA_013397555.1. Lineage (NCBI taxonomy): Eukaryota > Metazoa > Chordata > Aves > Passeriformes > Fringillidae > Urocynchramus > Urocynchramus pylzowi. The sequence goes on along the minus strand of VZRH01000295.1, from coordinate 1,930,336 downwards.
TGAGCCTCTGTGCAACAGAATGAAACACCTTGTAACTGAAAAGCAAGGCTGTTATGTAGCTCGAGTTAAAAATGTCTCTGTGGTGTAACAACTTGTGTTCCTTTTGGTGACAGCCCTAGAGCTTTAAACTTGATGATCAGAGCTGTAGGGAAATGCTCTCCCACTGACAGACTTTTGCTTCTTTAAGGCTGCTTTGGCAAACTGTAATTTACTCATGTTGTTTTGCTTTGCAGCAGCTTCTTGGAGAACATTATTTCTTTCCCAGACTTATGCTTCTCACTTGTTTTTGCTTCTTTTTCTTCTTCTTTTCTTTTTTTTTTTTTTTTTAATTTGATTCACCTTCAAGCTCACTGCAGTATTTCTCTACTGCAAAATAGTTTTCTCTTCTGCTTTTTATGCTTTTTATGGCACTACGTTGTCACGTTGCTGTGCACTGCAGGTAGATCTGAAAAGAGTTCTGGATTCAAAAAAGGGATTCACATACTTCAGTTTCACCTGAGCTGCAGTTTAAGAGTCTCAGATCAAAACCAATTTGCATATAAATTGTTCCTCATTGCTTAAGTGCCTGTTAATCCATAGGTACCTGGTTGACTTGCCTGTAAAATTGCTTTAGTGTGTGTTCATTGTGCAATGCAATGCACTGCAGAACCCCAGGTCTGTATGAAATCACAGCACAAAACTTGCAGAAACACAAGTATGAGCCCAGAAGCAATCTGCCTGCATTAGCGTGGCCCCCAAACAGGTTTTTTGTAGAGTTTCATCAGAGTAAAATATCTGGAATTTTGGGTGCTATTCAGCCCATATGTATTTTATTATAACTGGTATTAGTTTCAGGAGGGTGATTTTTAGGTTTTGTGTGGGATTCTTGTAAACCTGTAACACATCTGTAGGTGTGGCCATTATATCTATAAGCTCAATTCTGTTTTCAAGTTTCTCTGGGGATGAGTGATCCACAAATGCAATAACATATAAAGTTGTATTGCAATTAATATTTTTTGTATGTTAAGGATTCCCATTGTAAGGAATATTGTAAGGAATCCCAAGAATGCCCCAAGCTCTGATTCCTCTGCAAGTGAAATATATGACAGCTATAAGGAATAGTTCATTGACAAACTTAAGAAGATGTTTAATTTTAAACATTTTGAAATACAGATTCTCTAAAACATCTGCATTTATATTCTTGCTGCAACCAATGCCATGAATTATAAATGCTTTAAAACTGAGTCATTTACAAACTGTAAATGTTACATCAGAGGCTGAACTAAATTTTTTGTGTTTATATCAAACTCTAAAATACAGCAATGTAAGCAAGTTGGCAAAATCAGTTGTGTGTACAAAAAGGTCAAGTAACAATACATTCCCAAGCTTTAGATTCTTGGAATAAAAGAAGTTCTAAAACACCTAGGAAATGTTTTATAATGACTGTTGTTATTATGATGACAAAAATGTAACCACCATTTATCCTAATCTTGTTGAAATAAATAGTTCCTTCTTTAGATGCTACTTCTGCCACTGGAAGAAATTTTTAGATGACTGACCAGATCTTTATGTGGTAGAAAATTTGCTGTCAGCAGAGCTCTGCTGACTTGGTTCTGAAGTTCTGTTTCCATTCTGTTTGTATGCTTCGCTCCTGGTTACTGGCAGTGTCTATTCTTTTGTAGCTCTCAGCTCAGTCATAAAAAGAAAATATTCATCTGCCAGCAGTCCTACAGAGAACTTTGTTCAAAAGTAAAAGTTAGAAGCATACAGGCTTGAAAAGTTCTTGTCCCGTGTTGTTATCTACCATTATGAGCAGGGAATTAATACAACACATTTTGAAAATTGTTTCTAGTTCGTGTCACAAATGTTTTTTGTCAGATCTGAATATAACCAAGAAATACATTCCACAGAATCCTACATATCTTTGAATATTTGTAGACCTTTGAACTTTACACCAAATAGGATATGATCATAAAAAATTCATAGCATAATTTTCACTCCCACATTTTGCAGCTGAGACTTTCAAAGATGATGGCACTTTGTTCTGGAAGAGGAAAGCTAATATATGTCTAAAAAGCCGTGAGATCATGAATGGAGGCAGTAATAATTTTTTTTTTTTTTT
>VZRH01000295.1:1827404-1928191 GCA_013397555.1 Urocynchramus pylzowi | reverse complement strand
TTTTTTTTCATGGGAAAGCTAGTAACATATAAATATTCCTGTTGAGAACTATTCTGAACATGAGAAGTTTTCATGAATTCCTTTAGGGTTGGTCAACCTCATCAGTTTATTTGTAACCAAACACTGGAATAGATCATGCTACCCGGACATCTGCTGAATAAACTGAGCCATCTGCTTGAAATCTAATGGCACAATATAGAACACAATGTTTATAATCTCTACAATTTCAGCACAACTAGTTTCTCATTTCCAAAAGAGTGGAATTAGAGCAAGTGTGTTCTCATTGCAAGCCTGCTTTCCACCCTCCAACAAGCTTAGCACTCCTGATGGAGAAGGAAACAAAGCAGACTTGCCCCTACCAATTGGGCCTGCAGGTCCGAGACCTAAGTGGGTGATGGAGAAGAAACAGGGGAGAATGGTCCTCCTCTCTCTCTGGCACAGCTCTAACTAGCCCAAGGTGTACTGGGTGGAATTTTGAGGGGAAAAAAAATTATTAAAGTGCATGTGTAATATTATGCTTGACAAGGTATTAGTTTTTCTCTTTCTTTAGCTCTAAATAGTCATGAAGGAGGAATAAATAAATCTTCAGCTACTAAGTTCACTATCAGGAAATGAATCTATACTAAACTGACTTTCTTCTGATTAAAATAATTTCACATTCAAAGGGAATTTGTATGATATTAGGCAAAGATGCATTTCAAGTTTCTGATAACAACCATTGTGGTCTGGACCAGATCATGTTCATCAGTAAGTAAAGTATGGGTTCTTAATGTATTTCACATTTTTAAAACTTTTTTTTTCCTCTTTGAACCTGCAATCTACCCATGATGTTAAGGGAAAAAAGTGTTTATGTATCAAACTGGTTTAATTCACTTTCACGTGATGCTAAATCTGTTTCACTTGAAAAGTAAATCCACTTATATTTTATGCTTACATTAATAAGCTAAGGTTGAAGAGCTCTAGGGATGTTCAATGAGAATGATTTATCCAAATATTGTTGTAACTGAGATGACATATTTTAAGCATTGTGGATGGACTGTTAAGTACACCTGCCTTATTGCCTTAAACAGGCACCATCCTTCCTCACCTCTACCATAAAAAGTCCTTTTCCTTTCCAGCCTGTTACCACAGTACCTTTGTGAAAATCCCAAGGGGCTTGGATTCTTCTCTGTTTCTGAAGTGTTTTTCCAAGGTGGATTGTGTGTCTGCATGGGTGGTATGCTATAAATTTTGGTCTTGCCTCTCTATTTCCTCGCAGTGTATGATAGATGGATCCCAGGCTGTCTTTGCAGTAAAACATATCAATGTCTCCCTTGAGAATCATTTAGGGTAAGTGTTGCCAAAGTGTAGATTACTCTTCCAGAGCCTTTCCAGCATATCCTGGCCTTATCTTCAGGGAGAGTACTCTTGGAAATGGTATGTCTCTAGACAGCTAGGGGATAATTCCTCCTGGGTATGGAATTCCTCTCTGTGAGGAATGGAATTCCAACTGTGAGGCAAATGACCCAAGAGGTTCTTGATATTTTCACATTTTTGATCATTGGTCTCAATTAATTCAGTGGGCAAAATTACCTAAGCAGAGAAAGACCTGGCTGCCAGCCTTTATTCAGAATTTTTGTTAGGGCAATATGGACCATAGGGAAACTGTAGCCCATCAGTGTGTTAACACTTTTTAAACACATGGAACATTATTTCAAAACTCTCCTCATTACAGTTTCACTCCTATCTAGTATATCTAATTAATTTTGATCAGCAGGCTCAATGAGAGGTAATTCCAAGTAATCTGGGATGACTCAGAAGAGAGATTTTTGACAGGCCCAAAATTTAGACCATGTGATAAGATCATGCATTCTTCTGCTATCAGTGTAGTTGTTTGTAGGGAGTTTTTTGTTAATTAGAATTTATTTCCTTTAAAATAAATTGTGTGATATCCTATCCTCATTCCTGGCATAATTATGAAGTAAGAATGAAGCTTTGCATCATCTCTAAGCTATAATCAAATACCTGAGGAGCTGCTGCTCAGAATTAGGCATCTGTACTGCTACTACAGTTACAGTTCTTTGCCTTCTAACCATTACTTGACTACAACAACAGACTCTTCACAAGTTTTCTCAGAGATTTATTGGTAGAGAGGGAATGAAACAGCCACATTGAGTTATAATTCAGTGAAACAGCAGACAAAAACCTGTTTTTCGTGATCTTAAATTCTTTATGAATAATAAGCAAGAAACAATGCAGAAAAGCTCTTGAGCTGACAGGAACAAATTTTAAGTTCCACAGTATGAATTTCCTTGAAGTATATTCTAATAGTCACTGAAACCATAGATGGCTATCAATGATGCATGAGTACTCTGAAAGTTAAAAATTATGTCCAATAACAATTAATCCATAGAGTTGTGTGCTGTCCTTAGCAATTTATAGAGATTTTTCAACCTGAAACCTTTTTAAACCTTCTCAAGATATGAGGAATCTGTAATCCATAAAAAGGACGAACTAAGAAAAACAAGTCTGTAGCAATAGGCTTGTATTTTGTATGGAGCATCCAAAATAGTCTCAACAGTTCCTGGCATTGATGGCTGAACAAGCATAGGAGCAATTGGGACCATTTGTTTGATACATTTTAAATGCTGTCCTAAAGTATGCAACTGCTGTTTCCAAAGAAGGAGCAGTGAGTTAGGGAGGAAGATGAAAAAAAAACATAGAAACAGAAAATATTTACAACTTGGATAAAATGGAAATAGTGAACTGAAGTTGTGTTTAAAAATTATTATTCCAGAGGGATGCAGAAGAAGATTGGAGAGTATCTTTTGAACAGGTATAGCTTAGCTTATAATCAATTCAGTAAAGAAATTAGCTTGACACATTGAAAGATGTCTGTCAGTCTTCCTAGATGATCAAGAATAAGCATGGATGAGAAGAGAGTATAACGTGTTAATGAAGGTGGGTTTATTCTGTTTGTCAGTTAGAGAAATCTCCACATGCCATTTGTGTGTTTGTTTTTTGTGCCCATTTATATTTCAACAGAAACGATGTTTTAAAATTAGGGTGCAATAATTTAAAACTGTTGTTGTGAACACCACATTTTCCTCACTTTAAAATATCAGTGTCATCTCAAATTCTTTTGCTGTTTCTATTTTTCTGCTTATTGTTTTGCACTCAAACAGTGATCATTATCTCTCTTAGATACTGAGTGAACATATCTGTCTGGAGAGTTTTGTTTTCTTTCTCTCCCCTTGTGGACTATTCTGCATGCCTAGGACAATCTTTTTTAACATTCAGTGGTCCAGATGTCGCAGACTTCACAATTCCAAAATTCCGTGAGCGATCCCTGGCTTTTAAATAAGTGGCAAGTGTGGGTGAGGTTAAAATATGTTTAATGTGGAGCTCAGTCCTCAAGTGCTAGCCAGCCAGCTGGCATTTAGGCTGACATTGATCAAAAGGCACTACTCCTGATTCTGTGAAGTCTGCCAAGATGAAAATATTTCTTTCAATCTGGCTTTGACATTAAGGCGGTTCTCCACATTATTTAGTGCTAGGGTTAAGCCAGATCTCTTTCATGTTACATTTGAGCCAGAGAGAACAGGCTCGCTACAGCCATCAGAATAATGGGGTGATTTTAAAATTTCCCCTGTGTTTAATAAAATGTGGTAGTTTGGGTGAAATTTTCCTGATAGGCCTTTCTGTTAATGCTTATCTAGATAATGCATCTTCCAAATGTTCTGACCAGAGTGTTTCTGATATTAAGAAGAGTTTGCCCTGCAGCTCCACAGGCGTTTTTCTGCACCTTTTTTATTATGAGTAGGGTTTAGAATTTCACAGTTGAGTTGAAGGGTATTTTGTATACGGTATGCACCTAGCTATGGTTATATTGAATTCCCAAGGGAATAGAGGAGAATAGATTTTTAAAAGACAAGCTTGTTGAAATGAATGCAATTGTTACTGCTGAATGCCAACTGAGTTATAATGGTACAACTGCTTCTTATTCTCTTGAATATGGTGTCTCATGAACAACATATGTGTTGAATGCCTGATGGTCGATGCAATACAAAACAAGTTACAATCAAAGGAAGTGGTGTATCAAAGTATTACAGATGTAGATGAAGTGTGGATTTTCAATAGATTCTGCATCTTTGGGAAGCAGAGAGAAAAAAATATTTCTGGAGATGTAACTAAGCATAATTTCATAGGTTTTTAGGTGGAAGCTTAAAGATTGCAAACATCTCAGTGCCTGGCACTCCAGTCAAAGGCTAACTATTAAAGCAGTCTTATTTTAGATTCTCTCCAAATTAGAATTTGGCTTGTTTTTTCCAATTTCGAGTTCATCAGGGAAAAGACAAGAACAACTTTTTTTTAAAATGTAGCCTATTATTTAAACACCAGCACAAAATGTTGATTGGCAAAATTAAAAGAGAGAAAAAGCAAGGTAAATGTTCTGATAATCATCTATGTTGTTCTAGTAAAGGTTTAGTTCAGTATCTCAGTGGAAAGCTCTTTTTCATTTACATTAATTTACTTAATTAAAGTGCAGTGAAACATTTCTTTTGATAAATGTGGCCATTCTTTAGAAAAAGAAATAAAAGCGAAAACAAAACCAAAGAAGAACTGCAAATAAAATTGTGGCTTTTCCTTCCAAGACCTTCTGGCGAAAAGTATGTGACCCTTAGTGGAGACACCTGACTTTATGCACCAATCATTAGTTTGGTTTTCTTTATTCAGAAAGATTTGTGAGTGGAGTGGCAATGAAGTACTCCACATTGCTGGTCACAGAGCAGTACAGTGCAGCCTGGCTGTCCAGAGAGCAGGAAGCAAACAGCCTCACCTACACCTCTCTTAATATAACATGCACAGCCCCACACTCTGCAGTTGTGTTTGTCTTCCTGGCCACCTGGCCAGCCCATCTCCCTACATACAAGTGTACAGTCCTTGCTGCTCACATCATGTATGTTTTGATCTTGGCCTGCATAGGATTTTCTGGCTTTGAGCTGGGTATTAGGTATGGAGTGATCTTCACATCATGCTTGGTCCTGCTTTCTTGTGTTTCTTGTTTTTGTTCCTTGGGGAAAATCTGCCATGTCTAGGCCAAGACAGGGTCCTGATGGCATTTTCATAACTTCCCAGTTCTCACTTAGACTTGTTTGTGGTCAAGTTGGTATAAGTCATGAATCAGAATCAGTAAGTGTGTTGGATGTATCATACGATTATGTTCTGTTCCGTAGTCTAGTTTAGAGATTTGGAAACACTTTCAGATACTGATTGCATTTCAGTGAAAAGCGTGTCAAACAGACCTACCTCCTTTCTTATTTACAGTTACATGAACTGCTACTCTTCTCATTTTCTGATTATAAAATGAGCTTAACTATTTCAAGAGAAAGGGAAGATATTAGAAAAGCATTGGAAAATTAATGTGTATGGGTGTATATACATTTAATCACATGTACATAAGCTCCTTGTCTGCAGAAGTTAAATTAGAGGTTCCAACAAGCAGTGATGTTTCATTCAAAATTATTTTTTTCAAGGTACACCCAGGTACAGCTGAAGTCAAACAAATTGAAAAGCTCTCCAATTCCCATCTATTTCTACTTATTAGGAGATCAAAATTTCACTTCCAAGCTGCCTGCTCTCTCAGCATCCACAGAGGACATTGCAGCCATCAGGCATCCTTGTAATTCTCTTCAGTATCCTTCCAATTCATTCTCCACACTGGTTGCTTGCATTGATGGAAGGGTGTAGTTAGAGGCTGTGTAACAACCACTGTCTTCACTTCAGGCTACCTGTGGATGAAGACTGACAAAATATATCAGAGCTATCCCATCTCAGGAGAGCTTCTGTGACCTTACAGATAAAGTCAGAAATATTTGTGGGTGTACACAGAGAAAATCTTGCATGTCCCCTGTAGTTTATAACTAAGCAAAGGAAATTCTGTAACCATAGGGGTATGTATATATTTCTTAAGTGTGTAGCTACTGAACAAATTTCCATTTCAAGCTTTGAGCATTTTACCACAAGCTAAAATTCTCTAAAGAAATATGGCACTGTTTAATTTGTGACTGTTCAATCTGTTCTTGCAAACATCCACAGCAACAAAATGTCTTCCATAGTCAATATTTTAATTGTGGTGTATTGCCTCCAGAAAAACAAACAAAAAGGCCCCAAACAAAAGCAATGGGATATAGGATCATCAATCTGAAATTAGTTTCACGTTTTGCTCTCCTCATAAATAGATTTTGAGAAAGGAGATACCAGCACCCATAGTAACTGGACCATGTATTAAATATGAACTTTGACTTCACAGTAGAAGTGTTGCTATTTCCTGTGCTCTGTAAGTGCCTCTCCCAAAGAGCTGGCTTACAACTGCGTCTGTTCCCCCATCCCCTGTTGTCAAAATGATAACAAGAAATGCAGCTGAATGACCTGATTTCTTAGGACAAGCTGACCTGTTTCATTGTTCAATCTTTAGCCATAAGCTTCAAGTGCCAGTCCTCTGGGGATCTTTTTGGAAATATGTAGAAACCACATTCTATAGATGCAGTCAATGTAAGGAGAAGAAATATCACTGAATTGCAGTGTTGTTAATTTAGTCCTAAAGAATAAAGGGATTCTGCTCCTTGTAGTGTTCTGTTCAGCATGGGAGGAGATTTTTACAGTTATGAAAAAATTAAACTGGGACAGAGATTGCCTACTTATCTTTTTGGCTCTGTCACACTTATAACTAAAAAATAACAGGAAAACCTGTTTAAAACACTTTAATATGACATGACCTGGAACCTCAAAGTGAAGAAAATTCCATTTGGAGAAAAGTCATTAAATTGGGTAAATATAATTGACTTAATGAGAACTAGGCAATGGACTTCCAAAACATTAATTTTATACAGGTAAACTTTGGATTTGGGATATCCTTTATTCTAGGAAATTGAACAGATACCAGAGAAATCACTGGGAAAGTTTAAATGTGTTCCTTTATTGAATATCCTAATTTTTTAATTGCTCTTTCCATCCTTGAATAGTCTAGGTTTTGCTGTACAAGTACTTCTTATCCTGTCATCTTTGGTATGCTAATGGTTTCTGAAGCTGTTAGTGATGAACATGGATGAAAATATTTCCATCACGTCATGAAACATCTTTCTAGTCAGTGTGAACCCTGTTTGACATAACAGGAAATATTATATTGCTAGTAGCTGCTCAGAAGAACAACACAGAAGTGGAACAGCAACAAAATTCAATTAAAATATGTAAGAAGATAATTTTTTTCAAAATCTTGGCCAATATTGTGGAATCATAACGCTGCTAATGTGGCCCCTGGTTGTCATGCATATATGGGAAGCATTCAGGAGCTATTTTTAAAAAATTAATACTTTACCAAAAATATTTTACTTAAGCTGACTTTACACTGAAATGTGGCATTGTGCAAACAAATGCCCTTTAAGAGCCAAATATTACTATAAAACCTTGATCCATGTTTATGAATGGTTTTCTATGTTTTTGTACAGAGAATACATTGATCGTTATGTTCAGAATGGACTTTGTGTAGAAGGGCTACGGAAAGGATAATTAACATTTAAACCAAAAAAAATATATTTTGGTTTTGTGTGCTTTCTCTCTTCAGATTCTTGTTAAATCTGTTGCCTCCCGGAGAATTCTGCCTACTCCCTCTAAGAGAGATCTCTGCTTTTATAATTTCAGATTATTGTGCAAATTAATTCAGGTGATCCTGTTAGAGATGAGAAAAATGACAATATTGGACTGTATAAGCAAATTAAATTCTTGCTATGTTATAAACACAGATTCAAGTATTTTGTTTCGCAATAGGTTCACAAGTATTTTGTTTCTCAATAGCTTCACAATAAGCTAAGTTAAACATCAAGCAAATCCCTTTGAGCCAACTACCTTTATTAATGTTTGCATCTATGCTGATGGTGGTATTCTCAGTCTGTTTTGTGCACTTGGATTCATGGGCTGCAAAACCTTTCCTTACGTGTATAGCAAAGTTAACTCATTCGGCAGACAAAAAGTCCTTTGATTTTTGGTCTTGAAATATGTTATCACCTCACATTTAAAGCATTGAAATATAAAATATCAGAAGCATATTTTTTTAAATTTCTTTGGTGGCATAATCATCTAATTTCTGGAGTCTCTTTGTTTCAGTTTGTGTCTTGGATCTGGGCCCAGGTGCTAACTCGTGCCTTTTGGACACTGTTAGACACACACTATACTTACAGTTATTGCTGCCTCCTTATTCAATAGCACAACAAAACTGTGTTTGTATGAATCCAAACATCCTTAGCAGAGTGAATGTTTTAACTTGTAGAAGAGCAAAAGCTGAAAATAACATGGGACTGATTTTCAGCATCTCTAAACAGAAATTTTTAAAAATTATGTAACTTTGTTCCACAGAAATCAGTGACAACACTAGCAGGATGGCGTTTGTGGAGATCTCCTGCCAAAAGTTAATATACTTAGCGGTCCTGTACCTGCTGGCAGTGCAGAAATTTTAGTGTAACATGTCACCAAATCAGAACTTTGCAGCTTGTGTTCTCCCATGTTCAGAGAATGGTCAAGTATCATCTGCCATGCAAGAGGGGAAATAATCTTTTAAAGGAGTCAATGCAGACATTGGCTCTTCTAAAAGACTAATTCCCCTCTTACATGCATGTTTCACGTGTTGTGCGATTGGCTGAACAATGCAAAATCCTGCACTGGATATCAATTCATGACTTGGAAAGTTGCACTCATTCAATTAGTAAGTGCCTTGCTAATTTTTTTCTTTTTTATTGGTGTAAATTTAAGAAAGTGTGGGAAATGTGGGGGAACAGATAACTTACTATCTGGTCAGCAGACCCTAGTTCATTCCTGGCCTGGGGTGAAAATAAAAAGTAGTTGGTAGCACCCACTTAGCAGCTTTCAGCATCATACCTACCTGCAAGTAGCACTACTTCCATTGCTCTAAGGCAATTTAAATATTTATATGATAATAGTTTCTGTCCTCCATAGAAAACTGAGAAATGAGCTCAGGGTGAGTTGCCAAAGTCTGGGAATGGAGAGGAGTGCAGAACATGAGGCAGTGGGGGGAAAGCAGGGGGCAGAGACATGAAAGATTTTGGTGCAGCTCCTGAGCACCCCCTGAACTCAGCCAGCACAAAACCCCCACATTTGCATCTTGATCTCTGCCTTGTTAGAAATAGCTGAAAGAGTGTGGTAGATGTGTATGAAAAAGAGAAGTAATTTTTGCAACACAGCAGATGGCTAATGCCTTTCTCAGTCAGTTCTTAATTTGTTATGCAATATTTCAGTATTAATAAGTACTTTGGAGAAGAGGTGAAGTACAGATCCTGACCCCATAAGTTTCCACAGTGGTTTTTGCAAAATTAAGGATGTTAGCACAAGCAGAAAAGCTTCACTAAATATGAATGAAATAAAAATAATATGTTATCAGGAAAGCAGCTATGCTACTTTCAGCATGACTGCTTCATAGTCTGTGTGTAAATATGAAATTTTACTATCTCTCAGATGATATAATTCACAACATCTAGAGGCTTTTTTCCCCCAGAGCAGGCTCTCAAAATCTGAAAGTCTTTAATCTTCTACATAGCTAAATCCCTAGATTTTTAATTTTATATTTGTTGGGGTTTTTTTGATGTTTCTTTTACTTTTAAGGGAATTCTAGGTTTACCTATGCATTCCCAAGGTGTTAACTCAGCTTTTTAAAATACTATCATACTACTACATTGAGCAAGTGACTGAGTTTCCTGACTAGGAGTTATGTCAATCAACTTGAAGCATGCATTACAAATTAGTAAATGAATGCAAATTCATTCACTGTCAGATGATGTTTCTTGTCAGATTAACTTGTGCACCTCCCCAGTTGCAGTGGTTCATGAGAGTTGCTCCTCTTACGCTTTATTCCTTGGGTTTGTTGTTAGTGCTTCTTATGGTTCTGTAACGTGTAAGATATCAGTCCCTTGATACCTGAGTCCTGTTCCTTGGTAAGTAATGAAGGAGATTTTTAATTCAGTGCATTTTCAAGAAAATGAGGGTTTAAGAACTATACAGCCTTCTACCTGTTTAAGAACATTAGTTGTCCACGGAAAAGATCACTCCAACCTCACTGCACATGTAAGCATACACTCAGCTTTACACTTCCCAAGCTGGGAGTCCTTACCCAGACTGAAGATCACAAGCACTTCATCCATTTAGGCTCCTACAGAAGACTATCAGCACACAGCAAATTTTAATGAAGTTTCATTAAATTCCTAATGATACAGCAATCACAAAAAAATAATGACTGTATAGTACTATTTTCTAAATTAATTCAGTAGATATTATTGTGTCTCTTCCTATATACATCTTTAATTTGCTTCTGAGTGACATGTTTTATCTTTCACTTTATCACTTACCTAGACAAATATTTCATGTGAGCAATAAATTGTTTATCTATTTTACTATACTTCTTATATATACTGATAATATAACAGATCCCCTCTGAATTGCCTGCTATCCAGTGAACCAATTAGATATTTCATTTTTTAAGCAGATAGGAGTCCACAGGTCATTCAGTATTAATCATCTGCATTTTTGGAGGCAACTTGTAACATTTTAAAGCAGCCCACTGCTTTAAGGTATAAAATTACTCTTTTCTATATAACTGCTTGACCTCAGCATATCATGTGATTTCATTTTCTCTGTCTATGAACTTAGTAATTACTGTATTGCTGTATGAGACTTTGTGGTGTTTAAAATTTCCTGTTCCTGTCCCTTTTGTATGCCGAGGTGGGAGTGAGAGCGAGGGTCTGAGGGTGGTGATGAAACAGCATTAACCAAGATGCTGAAATATTGGACCTTGTGAGGATCATCACAAATTCACCTACTCTATTTCTACCTGGATTTTGATATTTCTCTTTTACCTGACATTTCTACCTGGATTTTGCTGGGGTTTTTTTGAGAACATTTATGGAATTCATTAACTCAGATTTTAAATTCATCTTTCCCCAAAATTTAAGCCTGACGTCTTGGTTCAGGCCTATTGCTCTTGGAAAGTTAAATCCTGTTTTGGGCTTAAAGGTTGATACTGATATTTGGAAATACAGAGTCAGTAATAACTTGATAGAATAGGAAATAGTCTTATTAGCAGTGTCTTGTTCTAGCAAACCACTCTCCAGTGATCTAATGTTAGGCCAGCTGTTAATAATTTTACAAGCAGAGCGTGAAATATTAACTTGATACCTGACTAAGGGGGAGCTACAGCACTGCACATGAGCATTAAAATGTAGTACCCACAGTGAGCTGATCTTAATGCTATTTCAAGGAGTGTCAGTGAAGAGTCTTTGATATTGTGATTGGGATACTTGCTATTACATCCATAGTGACAGCTCCAATTGACAGGATTAAAAAGGCAAAATTAAAAAAGAAATTATTTCATGCCCTCAAGTACAGATAAGAATGGTTACATCTCTGCTACGTGTCTTGGCTTGACAGTGGATCTTTTTTCCTGGCTTTTCACACCCTGCACAATTCTTAAATTCTCTGTGTCATTTCACTTAGTCTCCTCTCTTGTATTCTCTCCCTTCCTGCCACATCGTTTTCTTCTTTTTACTGTACCCCTCAAAACCTCTATTGTTTCTAAATGTCTCTTTTGTAACTTTTATGTATTTTATAGTTTAGAATTATTTTTTGTCCTCATGATTTTTTTTCTGTCATAGCTTTTCTAGTTCTTGTCCCATACTTTGAGGTGTTAATCTATCAGATGATAGTGAGAGATGGTGACAGCTTTTGGCCTTGCCATCACTTTGGTTCCTGTCACTCACCTCAGGACTTTTGTGGTGCTTCTTTTGGCCAGAAAATAACTCCAGCACAGGACATTAGAGCGTGTTGACCTTTCTGATCTTGGGTCTGCTTCAGGTACTAGTAGGTATCAAGATCCCTATGAAGGTCATTTTTAAACTTAGGGTTGTAAAACGTGTGACTGAAGATTTGTTGATGATATTAAGAGCCCTAAGACACTGAAATTGCTGTTACAAAAGGAATTTTCGTCCTTCCAGTGCCTTGCAGTCCCAACCTTAATCCCCACAGATGTCCAGTTTGGATCATCTTTGCCATGAAGAAGTGCTAGAGGGAATTGTAAGGACGTTTTTTGTGACGAGATCCGACTCTCTGTACCTGCCTGCCCCATTGGTACCAAATGGCCTGAATTTCTTCTGTCTGGTCTGTAGAAAAAGCCTGCAGGATGTGTCCTAGGGGATGGACCTTACAGGTAGATGGCTGAGTTATTTTCTGTGGGCTGATTAGTTTTATGGTGCTGGTATTTGATTTAATTTAATCGCGGTTATTGGGTAATTAATTTTGCTGGAGGGATTCGTGGATCCCTGAAGAGACATTTATTATTTTATATCACAATAGATTATTTTACATTTCTTATTATTTCTATTTGTAAGGAAATGAGTAAACTGATTTAATTACAAATGAAACAAATAATTGATAATTATTAGATAATAATCAATATTAAAAAATAAAGATAGTTAATTTTACATTCCCGTCATTTTATAGTGTAAAGATTAAAATAAACTTAAAAATTCTGTGCATGACTTCATAACTGGTATGTAAATACCTTTGTGGCTCAGGTTTTGGCTGAATTTTTGTAAAACTTGCAGATTGAACTTGGTGTTGTCAGACAGCATCAATGATTTTTTTTCAGATTAGCCAAAAATTTACCAATTTTTATATCATTAAATAAGCAGTATGGTACATATTTTAAAATAATAATCTGTCCTGTATTTTTGGCATACAAGCGTCAGGTTAAAATGAGTCACAAGACAAAAATTACAGGATGTAAAATCATCTAGGAAGCATAACATAATTTTTTGAAGATTCTTCAAACAGTGAAAATTTAGTGCAGAGAGAATTCAATTTTTTTCACAATTTTTTTTCTTGATTGAGGTGGGCATTCTTTCAGACTACATTATAAAACAAAGATGGTTTCTGCCCAATCTGTAGATGGAGTAACAAGGAGGGGTTCAGTGCACAGTGACATTTCACCTTGCCATAATTGCTTGCAATTGCTATTGGAAGTTTGACCAACAGGTCAGCTCCTATAATATCCTACTTCCTTATTCATGAATAAAGCAAAAGGTAAAATATGTAAAACGGCGAGAGCTTTTGCATGTGTGACCTGAAGTGAGATATTAAACTAGTCACAAAATAATTACCCCTTGATGTAATAGAATATATAATGTTCTGCTTAAAGCTTGGCACATTTTCTGACCAAATATGGTTTCATGTGGAAAAAAATGAGAAAAAGTGAGTTGAGTTCAAATTTTCATTCTAAAAAGTTGGAGAAATTTTCTAAAGTGTTTCAAAACTTTGTAGTACTTGAAACCTTGGTTGAATATCTTGAAATTAATTAAATACTCATTTCAACAGATCCAAGGTTAATTTTTATCGAACATAATGCATTATGTGGGAAAAAAAATCAAAGTATTTGAGTGGGATTTTGGGTTTGATGGAACTAAATTTTATGCCCAAACATATTAATTAGTATTTAAAAAATATTCTTTTGTGGTTTTTTAAAACATTTAGTGAAGTGTAATAAATTTTAAATATTGCCAATAAGCTCAACCTTTTGCTGATGGGCAGGGAAGATGGTCACAGAACTGTCACCATACAAAGGGTATCAACTTTCTTTCTCATCTTTCTCCCAGTGTTCACATCACTGTAAAAGTCAAGCAATATGAAACAAGAGGAAAACATATTTACTGACTCCCCAGAAACTGTTGCACAATTCAGTTTCTGTATTTTATTCTGTGAGTTCTCAGCATGCATGTGACACCTTGATGAATTTAGGAAGGTACCAGTGTGTGAGGAGGTCTCCTTGCCCTGTGTTGTCCAAAGCAGCTGCCAAGGACTGATGATGTGTCCTTGCAGCATCCTCATGCCTGTCCACATGTGATCCACAAGGAATATCTGTACCTCTCTGTAGCCTTAGGAGGAGCACTAGGGTGAAATTGAGAGAGTTTTATATCATTAAAAAGAAGCCCTTTGCCCATCTAATTGCAGTCTTCTACTCAATTACATTTCTGTATTAGTGCGAAGGAATTTACACCATTTCAGCTTTCCTGCAATTGTAGAGTGATTTTTAGTGCTTAGGGATTTTGTTCCAGCATCTTATGGCAACTCAGATTTAGGAGGAAATGTAGAACAGTGGAGCTGTCCCCAGGACCCCTTGTGAGCTGAACTAACCACATGCATACCTAGTGACTGAATGAAATTAGCTGGATTACAATAGAGAGAATGGGCTGCAAAGATCTTAAATTGACAAAGGGGTCTGTGAGGAAACATGATAATTTATTTACAGAGGGTTTATTATAATATATTGGTCTCCACTAGGCTTCAACTTATTTTCACTTGAAATTTTTCGAAATGCAATTTGAATAGATTTTCTTCTTTATATATTTTTATCTTATTAAATTATTTTTTTTCAGTTCATGATTTGGTTTGGGGTGGGTTTTGGAGAGATCTTTTTAGATACTGTACTCTTTATGTTAGCCTCGCTTTGGGAAAATGTTTCCGCATCGTAGACCTGCTCATTTGCAAGCATTAGCTCTGCTGCATGTCTGTGTTTTACTTTATGCATTATTAAAGATTTCAGTTCAAGAGTCTATGTAATTGGCTTATTTATGCCAAGTCTTCTCTGATTTCTTTAGTTTTATTTATACTCTTTGCTTGTTCCCAAGCATACCTACTCTCTTCAACATAAATATTCTCTATTTTGGAAGTAAAAAATAAAATACCACTCCTGAGTACTGCAATGAATTAAGTCTATGGGAATTTAGTTTATACATTAATATGTAAAAACGATCTTAATCCCCTTTTATTACTTCCCTGTGGCATGCAGCGTACTCTGCATGGCTTAATGCTGGGAATACCTTCAAAATGATGGACCAAATAAGCCTGCTTGTCACCTGCTTGTCACCTACTTGTCACCTGCTTGTCAACAGTGTGTGCATATGGTCAGGAAGGCATCTGCAAATAGGTGCAAGCACAAACACCAGCCTTAGCATGGCAAAAGATCTAGAATGCTGCTCCAATAGCAATTATCATGGAATGGTTTGGGTCACAAGGGACCTTCACAGCCACCTATTTCCAACTCTTCTGCTATGGGCAGGGTCATCTTCCAACCTGCCCTTGAACACTTCCGGGAATGGGGCATCTGCTACTTCTCTGGGCAACCTGTTCCAATGCCTTACCACCCAAATGATGAAGATTTTCTTCACAATATCTAATCTAAACATGTCCTCTGCCAGTTTAAAGGCATTCCCCCTTGTCCTGTCACTACATGGCCATGTCAAAAGCTCCTTTTCAGCCTTTCTGTGGGCCCCCTTTAGTACTAGAAGGCTGCTGTATGATCTTCCCGAAGCCTTCTCTTTCCAGATCTGAGTAGCCTAAACTCTCTCAGTCTGTCTTCATAGGAGAGTTGCTGCAACTCCCTGATTATCTTTGTGACCTCCTCTGGACTCACTCCGACAGGTCTGTGGGCTTCTTATGTTGGGAACCCCAGAGCTGGTGAAGTGCTCCAGGTAGGATCTCATGAGTGGAGTAGAGGAGAGGAACCCCTCCCTCTCCATGCTGGCCACACAGCTTTTTGATGCAGCCCAGGATATGACTGGCTTTCTGGGCTTTTGGCTTTCTGAGCTACAAGTGAAATTGCCAGGTTATCTCCAGCCTCTCATCCACCAGTACTCCCTGTCCTCCTCAGCAGGGCTTCTCCCACTGCCCAGCCTGTGCTCAGAACTGCTCCAACCCAGGTGCAGGACCTTGCACTTGGGCTCATTGAATTCACGAGGTTTGCATGGGCCCATTTCTTCAGCCAGGGTCCCTCTGGAAGGTATTCCATCCCTCAGGTGTGCCAGCTGCACCACTCAGCCTGGTGCTGCACTCAAGCTTCCTCACTCTGGGTGTGACCATCCAGCCAATGCCTTATCTCTTGAGCAGTCCATCCATCAAATCCATGTCTCTCCCATGTAGAGACAAAGATGCCGTGTAGTGTACTGCCAAATAGCTTGCACAAGTCCAGGTACATATTGGTCACTCTTCTATCATCCACCATGACTGTAATCCAGTCATAAAAGGCCAAATTTGTCAGGCACAATTTGCTCTTAGTGAAGCCATGCTGACTTTCATCAATGCCCTCCTTATTTTACATATGCATTAGCACAGTCTCCAGGTGGAAACTATGACATGCACCACGATTTTTCCAGGTGCTGAGGTGGGACTGACTGGGCTGTAGTTCCCTAGGTCTTGCTTATTTGCCTTTTTACATATGGGGAGTTATGTTTCTCGTTTTCCTGTCAGGAGGAAATAACATTGTTATTACTAATGTTTGTGTGGGGCATTATTTCTAGTTGCAATTGCTTCCCAAATTGCAAGTGCATTCAAAGAATGGCATTCAGATGACCAAACAGTGGTCAAGTAAACCTTGAAATCTGACCGCACATTTTTGTTTTGTCAGAGCAGAAAAGGCTTGTAAATTCAAAAAAGCCCAAATTTTTACTATACTTTAAAAGGGACTACTTAACACCAAGAAAACCTTGAAGTGGGCATGTGAGACAGAATACAGGGTTCATATAGTATTCTATAGTTCTCATCAAGACCTTGTATATGTGTCTTTACTTGCTGCCTTGGTTTCCATCACCTCAAGCTACATCCATGTTAACAGGTACTGTGGGGCACCAGGGGTATTTTTGTAGAGTGACATATTTGATAGTGAGACAGTGACATCCACCCACATACCTTTCAAGACTGAACGCCCACTAGATTAGATGTGCCCGAAGCACACAAGGTTTGCTCCCGTAAAACTCTTTTCAGTGTAATTTCACTCAGAAGGAATCCAGATTTTTTGTTCCAGAGGAGTTTTGTGATGTGAATCAAGGCATAGTATGAAATAGTGAAAATTTGAGAAATTTGTTTTTAAAAAGGTGCACTTTTGAGCTATTAAAATGCTTCTGTAGATAGACAATGATGACTTTCTGAAAGGCTACCCACATTTCAATTACCCCTGGAAACTGCTGTCCTCTAATGCATCACTATCTGCTCCTTGGGACTTGCAGCAAACTGTCTGCTTCTGCATGTGAGCATCAGGATCCTTGTGCTTTGTAGTGATCCTGTTCTTTTTTCCATGCCACCTCTCACAGGCTGTTTTGGCTTTCTAAGCACACTGTTCGTTTCCAGGAAAAGAGCAGTCTCCCTCTCCAGTGTTTCACCTGGCTCAATTACTCTCTTTAAAGTACAATACACAGTTTGAGAATAAGCAAATAAAGCAAGTGTTGTCTGTGATGATCTTACAGTACAAAGTCTTATCTGAAGACTCAGGCTATTTACCTGTATGGGTGTAACTTGTAACTATGCTATAAATAGCATTAGAAGTAGCATTATCCCAGCTGAGGCAGGAGGGACAGTGGTAATTTTCTAAGTTCCAAATCTGTGATGTTGGACCACAAATCTTAATGAAAGAACTACAAAGATTTTTCACATGTTTATCTTTCTTTTTCCTGTTGATGAATTGTCTGTCAACTGGATGTGTTTCAACAAATTTGTTGATTGCAATTACTCAGCAAATGTTTGTTGTTAAGATATTTCAGGCAGTGAACTGCTGACAACGTGTTTTCTGTCAGTAGTCCTTTGAGTGCTTGCTATTCATTGTTTATATTTGCAATTTGAATTGTATTGACTGCACACACAATCCCCTGATTGAATATAGTTGTTCATAAGAGCAGGTTTCCACATTGGCTCTTTCAAATTTCATCTTTTGTGAAAATATTAATTTCATTCACAGCCATCATTCCCTTTAAACTGAAGCAACTTAGCTGAAGTTCTCACAGAAGTAAGTTCTAAACCAAACATATTTAACTACAGCTTAGTCCCAATAGGCAAAGGTTTTGTTTGCTCAGTTCTTCTTTCCAGTGATGTGAGCAAGCAACTCCTAGGAAATTTGTGTTGTGTTTTTCTTTGAAGAGGTTAATAAGTCATATCACAATTTTTCTTAACCAAAGGGTGTTTATATTAATGTTGATGAAATGTAGAGTTTGATAATGGCCTGTTCTGATTTGGAGTCTCTATTTTTGTTCAGATTAAGACTTTCTACTTGTCTAAAGTGGGAATATGGAAATCATGCACTAAACACTCCAGTCAGAATGGGAAGAATGCACATGCTAAATAACTATTTAAACACTTACTGTATAAATGTGCATATTTTCTACCAAATGTAGAGGGGCTTTTTTTTTTTACCAGTCCTTGAGTTCTCAATGACTTGTGGGTAATGAGTTCACAAACACTTTAAATTCATTGAACTAAGCTGCTTTTTGGAAAAAAATAATTTTATTTTAAAAGAAGAAGGACTGATAACTGTTACAGTATAAGTAAGAATTATTCTTCTAGAATTTACTTTAAAAAGTTCCATTTTGAGAAAAACAGGCATTCAAATGTGAAGAAATGTGTACCAAAATCTGTGCAAATTATTTGGAATATCTTTACAAGACTGTTACCATTAAGTATTTTTTTTTTAATTTGATTTTGCTGTTTGAGGTCTCAAGTTTGAATAGTCAAGCCACATTCTTGATGTCCCTCCTTGCAAAGAGAGATAGAAATGTGCTCAGATTTCAGTGTAAAATGAGGTTCCCATGTAAATGCTTAATATCAGATGTTGGGAATTGATGGAGCTGAAAACCCTGTGCACCACTTGTGAGGTCCACTTCAAACATACTTTGGAAAGAGTAGAAACGTTTCACAGCAACCTCTTTTCATGCTTTTATCAGGGTTTCAACTGATAAATATCTAAAAGCATTTTGTGTTCTTTCCGGTTTCTTCTTTCCTCACTGGAGAAATCCATAATTCTTTCTGTCCCATAACTAATAATTAAGTGGAAATATAGTATTTCCCACTTCCTCAGCTTTCCAGATGTATCTTCCTTTATTTTGTTCACAAGTCATCAAGAATTACCATTCTTCACACAAAACAATGAACTCTAAAAATCCTCTGATCTCAATGGAAAGTAAGAGGAATTTGGACATAGAGCAAGGATCTGCTTTAAGGAAAAAGATGTTAGTTGGTTTTGGCTTTTTCTTTTTTTTTAAGCCAAAGCTAATTTTTCTAGTACCTTATGTTAATTTTTATTTCTGAGATTTTTTTGAAAATACTGTGTGTATAATTCTGCAGATTTTCAGTAAATAGCCTTATCAACTAATTTATAAGAGAACTGTAGTCCTACATTTACAAGCATATTTACCAAGTTTCTCAGTTTTTTGGCTGGCAGATGAATGTTTTAGGTAAAGAAAATGCTGTATTGACTGATGTTCTATATCTGTAGAGGGTATAAGAAATCGATAGTAAAACAGACTGCAAATTAAGTAATGTGGTTAAGCACAGCTGAATGATGCCATTTTAAAAGTTGATTAGAAATAAATATGCCAATTACTGTGGATCCTATGTCTGTTATAAAAGGTGGTTGTTCAGTTTGTCAGTGAGAAGGAGCCTGGCTCCAGAGCTGCAGAGTGTGTTCTGCCTGGCTTGCCAAGAGGGACAGAAGGGTGGACCACCAGTGACACACAAGCTGGAGTAAGGTGCTGCAATCAGATACTGCATGCAAACTCAGAGAAACCACTTTAAAAGAGGTTAAGATAATTGAATTCTCCACTATTCAGATCAACTAGGCTGAAGGAGAATAAGGAAACAGTACTAAGATGTAAAGTGGATGATCAGAGAGGATTACTCGTTTCTGCTGGGAGTAAGCTACTTAAACTACTAACCCAAGGTGATCGGCCAGCAAAGAAATGAGGTGACCATTGTGGACTACCCAACATAGTTTTTTGAAGTACATAATTTTCATAAACTCCCAGAAACATTTGCAATATAGGAGCAACTTTTATTTGACACAGAAAACACTTCCTAATTAGCAAGAATTTGCCATGCAAGTAACCGGTCATGATGAAGGTTGGATTGTGGGGTTTTTGGTTTGTTTGCTTAGGGTTTTTTTCTTTAAAGGCTCTATTGTCTAAAATTTATAACCACAACAATCTTGCTTATGACTTCTGCAGTCAGTAGAATTACTTATGATTAAAAAAAAATTCAGGGTAGGAGGAAGAATTAATCTGATCCACCAGGTACAGCTAATAGTTAAGATAAACACTTTCTCTGACAGTGGTTTCAGATAACCAGATGTTTATTTTTATTAGGATCACCATCTTTCTTAAAGAACTGAACGCTTCTTTTTCTTTGGCCTCACTGCCAGAAGTTTACTTTCAGGGAGTGCATACCCTCCCTCATTCTTTCCAGCTGAAAGAACGGGAGTATTAGATTAAGCCCTACTTTGATTTACGAATGTGAAATAGGCAAGAGAAGAGATTCTCACTCTTTTGCAGCTCCTGTTTACATCTGTGTCAATGAACAAGAGAGATAAAATGTCAATATGCCCTTAAGGAAACTTGTCCTGATTTTCATTGCACAAAGATTAATTTAATTCTCTGCATGAGTCTAAATACACTGGAGTTAAATGAAAAGACCAATCCTGGAAATGTGCTGAGACACCAATATTATGGTGGAAATACTAATTTTGCCCTCCTCTTTTTCTAGTTTGTCTAGAAGTTTTCTGGGACTTTGAAACATAGAAGTACCTCGACTCTGCCTTTTAAGAAAAGTGTCCTAACTACATTGAACTTCATAGTATTTTTAAGGTTCTGAAGTGAGCAATCCTTTACTTGTACCTTGCTTACCCAGATTAAAGTCTTGATGAGAATCAGTATCATAAATATGGCATGTTTATCTCACACTCTTACATTTCAGATATAATCCAGTACTAATATGAGTATCTCTATCTCTGTCTGAATTTCCACTGAGGCATGCATTAATTTTTGTAGCTGTTTTCTGTCCATGTCATATCACTGGCATGATTAGAATACCTATTTTGAGTCAATACTTTAAGCTGAAATAAACTGATGTACTCTGCTGCAATAGGACAGTTTCCCACTTGCATTTTGGCTACTTACTTCTCCTGAGTAAAAGCAAAAAGTAAAAGAAAGGATGTTATTTTTGCTTTATAAAGTATCTCAAATTGTCAAATTTTTATTTAGTTCTTCTGCTTCACTATATTTCTTATACTTAAAAAAACCTGAACCCTTACAATCTATGAGTAGCAATAAAACCTTTGAGAAATGTTTCTAATAAAAGAACAGTAGCCTGTGAAATGCGCTGCTGTGGTGTGCAGTAAGTATAGTGGTTCACCTTGAACACTTCTTTTATTGAATATTTGGGGCAAGGATGCCTGATTGTATGTAAAAGCTTCTCATGTGTGATATGGAGACCTTGTGTGCTCTTTCCTTCCTGCCCTTTTCCTCCTCCTCTTTTTATTCAAGGATGCAGCTGCCAGACACAGAGCCATGCTCCTGCACAGCCTTCCCAGGAGGCCTTGTGAAATCAAGTTGCTCACTGAGTGCCAGCATGCCTTTTGTTCCTTCGAAGGCAGAGCTAGGAGCCTGCTTCCTCTGCCAAGAATGCAGGCAGGCTACATTGGGAAAAAAAAAAAAAAATCCCTCAATTTTATTCACTGCACTGTTTCATCTTTTTAAGTAGCTGGCATCTGCAGCTGGTTGTGGCAGGGAAAACCTACAAACATCGCACTTGATGTTAATAAATGTGTTCGCCATTAAGTGGCTGTTGTAATGCTTTGCTTGTTTGCCTTTCTGTGTGCACTTTCATCCTTCACTGTAACACTACTGCTGCCTTGTAATTTGTCTCAGACATTTACATTGCTGGTTGCAGGTATACAAACCTCTTAGATCAAGTAACTGCTCAGACACTTGATAAAAGGATCTGTTTAGAGTCTTTCCTTTTCTGTCTGCCAAATCCAAGCATAGCCTTGATGCATGGAATACAAACTGCCTTATAGTCACAGACCACATTTCACTTCTCCTTGACTCCTGACAGAATGGTACAAACCATTAAGGAGTTTATGTGAGATCTTTAGTGCAGCCGCTGATTTTAGCAGAGTCTAACAATGTCTCCTGTGACAGCTTTCTATCTCTCCAGAACAGCTGGAGCAGCTATTCCTAGAATCCTCTGAGTGAAGTCCATATTTCAAATAACTGAAAGAGGATCATATAACAGCACTCTCGGTGGGATGGCAGCCATTATCTCCTCTGGAGCATGCCTGCTGTAGAGAGAGCAGGCATCTCAAAACAACACATCTGCAGTTCTGTCAGCTGTTGGGGAGATGTTTGCATGCACAGGGAAGGAATAGCTCTCCTTTCCTCTCAAAACTACCCCCTCTTCTTTCCCCTCTGTGCAAAATCTGACAACTTGATAAAAGCAGGCTTGTCTTATAGACTGACTAATGAAAATGCTTGCAACAATTTGGAGCCAATCTGTCCATGAAGAGCATACAGGCAGGTCTCTGACAGTCTGCTTTGCAACAAAGCATACAAACGTATGCTTAACTCTCAGGGACTTCAGTGGGACTTAAGCATATATTTGATAAGATTAAGTGCTATACTGAGCTGGGATGACTTGAGTGTGCAGGAGTCTGAATGCAATGATATGAACAAGACAAGGGGAGAGGAAATGAGAGGTCAGTCCTGCTCTCTTCCCATTACATCTGGGCATAGGTTGTTTGCTATGAACTGCTAAAAGGAGAGATGGGAAGTTGTGGGTCCTGTAAAGCTAGTCTTTCACCCTGCATGTTGTTAGAAGGTATCATAGCAAGCAAGCAAAAGAGGAAGCTAATGTTCTTTCTCATAAAAATGTCCTGCTTTTAGTTAACAAAACACAAGACTGTGTTTTACTGCTGTACAGTAAGGTACAGCAGTTCCTTTGGCTGCCATCAGTAATGGTAAGCTCAGTGGTTTTGAAATGTACTACAGTACTACACAGCAGCAAGGTTATAAGAAAAAAGAGCAGTTTAATGGCTGCAAAGCAACATAACCAGGATAACTGAAATTAAATTCCCTACACTGAATAGTTTCTTGCATTCCAGCCTGTGAACTGTCTTAACTTGCAGTGTTATGATAATCTCACTAACATGTGCTATTCTGGGCTGAAAGAAGATGTGCTGTTTGCAAAAGAATAAGCAGATTTGCATTGCCCCCGTGTGCATTCTACTATGGCAGTCTTTTTTCAGCTGAAGTCTTTTTTGTCAGGCTAGCCTCCAAGACAGGGAACAGAGAGAGACTTTCTGTGCCTTTCAGTTCTGCAACAGCAAAGAAGTTTTTCATAGTGGAGCACATTTAAGTTATATGCTAAAGAATGAATGAATAGCTAAAATATTTCCACAAGAATTAATAACATTTACTTAATGAGTTATGGATTAACAGTTTAGCTTTGTAGACATATAACAATCAGGAAATTAAATTTTTCAGACCCATTCAAACCAGAAGCTTAAAAGGAGAAAATAAGGCCGAGGCCACATTGAATTGTTAGGGTCTGGGGATGTACAACCCAAGGGGAAAACAGGAAGCATGGTAAGAAAATTCACAGCAAAATCCTGTGGGTCCAGGCTGGCCTTACATCTAGTTTCTTATAAAGCATCTGAAGACTGATTCCTCAAAACTGCTTTTCTCCCTGGCACCAGAGGACAAACCAACAGCAAGGGCCCTCTCTAACAGCTGCAGGAATGTCTCAGAGAGACCTGTTTGTCTCTCTCCACCTTTAGGAATTCTTATAAAGTAATCCGATGCTTTCTGGGATAAGATAGAGGGCCCAGCTATCTCTAAGTGACCGTGTGGAAGGGTCAAGGGGAGCTGACATTTAGGGATGCATAATGGGTGCAGATGACCAGCATGCCCAGGAGAAAGGGATTGTTACTGTCTCTTGCTTTGACTTCTCATCAAGGCAAGCTGAAGCTGAGCTCTGGGTTGCTGTTATTTTCATTTGCACTGATGTATTCTTCCAGATGTTACAGGCAGTTCAGCTTTGCTGTCTGTCACCTCTTGTGTCTTGATGGCATGGCATGAAGATTTGCTTTTCTTTGAGCTTATCTGAAGATCTGTAAGTTGCAGCTAAATAGAACTGTACTTACATGTTCTGAGAGAAGGAAAAGAAGAATTTTGGGCAATGATCTCAGATCTTCTCTGAACTTTGCCATTGGAGATTTTTTGACTGAGAATTTCACTGTTCTAATTCAATATTTCAAGACATGTGAGTGGTAGGAAGGATATGTTTTGTAAGGTGCAATTATCTCTTTTTAGCAGTGAGCTCCTCAATGCTGCTTTGATTGTGATACCTCCACATCGCCTGATTAAATCAAAGCCAGGTTAGAGCATTAGGATTAAGGACGTAAATTAATTGTAATTACATCAGAGCCAGCCAAATTAGCAAGTCATCAGTAATATAAGCAATGCTAAATGGCATCTAATTCTGTACAATAATTAATTGGGTTCTTCCACTGAATAAGACCCGACACATTGGTCCTTTATCAATCCACTAAAGGCTGGTTAGCCTTGGGCACTTTTGACATGAAACAATTACAAAGGTTCCAAGAAACCAACATGTTTATCCCTGTTTTCATTTTAAGCTCTGACACTCTGCATTTACATGCTTCTCCTAGTTTATTAATTTGGTCCTTACACTCTTGGATTACTCTTATTTGCTGCGCCTGTCACCCTGGACAGCTCATTGCTAAAATTATGCTGCCCACTGAACTTGGAAAGAAAGAAATTAACAATTTGCAAAGGGCAGCCAAAAAATGTCCAGTGGTGGTCATTTGACTAGAATGAGCACTCAGAGGACTGCTGGTTTCTGATGTAGCATCAAATCTGTGTAAAGAAAGATGAAAAGGATACTTTATCTAGGCAGGTCAATGCAAAAATATTACTCAGAGGGACATTCAGATACAGTCTAAGGAACTCAAAAAAAGTCTGGATAACAAACAATCTCACCCTCTTTGTCTCCTCTTGACAGAGAGTTATGTGAAAATTGGAATAAAACCTAACAGGAAAATGGTGGCATCACCAATATGTGGTCTTCTGAAACCAGTCTAGAAAATAAACAATAGAAGACATCCTGTAGAATACAGTCTTAAATTTGCAGGTAGCTGGACTAGCAGATCAATAAGTCTTTTTCATTTCTAACAGTGGCAGCTCTGTTCCACATGTGTTCTAGAGATGCTGCTGCTGGTTTCTTACTACTAAAAGTGATTTGTTTCTTGTTTGTGACAGAGAAAATGCACTACTTTTCTCTCAGAACTGCATGGTTACCCTCCTGCTGCTGAAAATGTTTTCCAATTACAGATCCTACAAAAAAAAAAACATATTAGTTGTTCTGAGACCTTCAGTGTAGTCTGACTAACCTTTGTGCAGGGCAGGACTTCAAAGGAAGCAAAGGAAACCCCAAACCACCTTTATATTCCTTTATATTCCTGGCAAGTCTGTTGACTTGCCAGGGAGCAGCTTGGCATTGCTCCCAACAGTCACAGAGTACTTGAACAGTGTTTAATTCTGGGTACTATTCTAATGTAAATATTACATACCACATATCTTTCTAATTACTTTCTAATTATATCACAGAGAAGTTCAATGCATGTGCTGCATTTTGGATTGCAACTTTTGGTGTCAATAGCTCATTTAGTATTGGTGTTCTAGAAAACAGTTTTGGATCTTAGAGCCAGAACTTCTTCCTTCTTGGGTGGTTTTGCTCAGAAGTTTAAAGGAACAATCAAAACTGAGGCCCAAAATTGTTACCTGTTCAGATTTTCACTCTCTCCATTTACAAACCATTTACAAATACAGCAAGAGCTGTACAAGTCCAGGTTTGCATACTGTTCACCTACTCTGAACAATGCATCATTTTTTAGTATGACTGTATCTGGGTTTGGAGACAGCCAGTGCCATGGTGTCACATGGTGAACTCAGAGCTCTGGAATGGGCTTCCTGCCCCAGTGCTGTCATTGTGGATGTGGTGATGCTCACAGTTCCCTATGCTTGCTCACAGAATTGTTTATCTGTGCCAGAGGTGATGCTTGAAAGGAAACTACACCAATAATGCAGAAAGTCGAGCAAATTAGGAGGAGGACCTGTGATCACCTAGCATGTGGGGAACAGTGTCTGTAAACCACATTTAGAGTGAATGTGTTGGCACTTCTGAGAACAGCACACTGAGCAGATTTGTGACAAATGCTGTGGATGCAGCACGTTCTTCATCAGCTCTGCAAGGGCATAGCTTTTGGACAGATAGTCATTTTACAAACAAGGGGCATGGTTAAAATCATTGTCTCTAACCCACAGCTTGCTTTTGTCTATCAGTCACTTGAGGTGAGTTTATCCTTTGTGTCTGATGCAGGGAACCAAATTAGGGTGCACTCACTCATTCTTTTCTTCCATTTAAGCAGCAAAAGGAAAGGAAAAAAATATTTAAACTGAGACGAAATCAGGACAGCAAATTCAGCTCCAGAGAAGCACACTTGAATGTGCTCTTATGTGCATTTTTGAATGAGATGCTCTGTCAAGAGGCTTAACACAGTGTGCAGAGTTAACTGTCCATATGATTTTATGGGTTGGAGACTTTGTGTTTTGCAGATGTTAAAACTAAAGGCCAATATGCTCCTACATGGCTCCTCATTATCATATGTGTATCTAAGAATGCCACCTCTAAAGATAAAAACGGTGCCTCTGACTTCTAATGTTATATAGCTATCACTACATCTCCTCCTGATTTTCCACTGAGTTTTTCCTTATCTTTCAAAATAATTAATTAAGATTTGATGGGAAAAGTAATTAAAACTTAAAAAATATTTCCTGCAATAATTTGTCTCTTGTCCAGCATTTGACATTTTCTTTTTAATGTCTGTATTTTAAGCTAGAATTCAACTGACTTTATTTTAAAATACTTCTGATGCATTTTATTATTTTGTCTTTTGGTTTGGTTGCTGGTTTTTTTGTTTTGTTTTGTTTTTTGTTTTTTTTTAACATAGGTCAGTGTTGTTGTGGTTTTTGTATAATATTCCCTATAAGAAACACCTCCTCATGTTCACTTATGTTATAGCAAAACAGGGAACCTTCATAATGCATTTGCCTAATTCTTACATATTTTGCATTCAGAAGAAGTGGTAGCCAGGGTAAGACCTGCTCCTATTTGCTCTTCACGATTTTCTGCAAGGACTGCTTGCTTCTGAATTCACCTAAGAGTATCCTAATGTTAAAAACTGCCGGTACTAATTCTGCATGAAGTAGAGCTAATGTCATAGGATTTTTATAAATAAAATCCAGCAACATTCATAGCCCTGTAATCAATTACTTGGCCACTTGGCCAAAGATCTGTTGTAGTGTAAATGTTTATACACTCAGAGTGCCTCAAGGCCTGCATAATCATTTGGCATACACCATTTGGTCCACAAGTGTAGCGTGGCCTTGCTTACAAAACACGCTCAGGATGGCAATTGGTAACAGGACACTGCAGCGTTCATGGGCTAATGGAGGCAGTAAATTTAGTCCTGGTATGGCAGAATAGGTGACTAATCTGAGAGTCTTTTAACCAAAATGTTTTCTACTGAAGTTAATGTTCCTATGGGAACATATGGATGAATAGATACAGTAATAAATGCAGGCACAGACTCTTCTGCTCTAGAAAGTATGTTTTTATGCATTTTATAAAAAAATCTAAAAAGGTTGATCATATTATCTGAAATCCTGAATGCCCTGTTTTAAAAGATGAGATATTTTAGCACACCTGTTCAGGAAACACAATAAGAGACAAAAAGATTCAGTTGTGCTGTGGAGCACCAGAGTAAGAAGAAAGTAAAAAAAAAAAAATTTCAATAGAGAAGATTCTGCATCTAAGTCAGATTTGTTAGTGCTCCTTCAGCTTGCTATTTGCCTCTTAATTTCCAGTGTTGTGCTGCCACAAGTGCTGTCTTATAACTACTTGCAAAATGAATGAAAGGTTTGTTGTGTTCAAATTAATTCTGTGTGGCAAGTTCAAAATTTTCTGTCACATAAAGCCCAAAAATTGAAAGCAATTACTTTTTAAAACTTTTTGTAGAACTCACCTCTTGGTATTTTGTTACTTGACTAATATTTATTGACACGTAGGGTTACCATTATTGCTCTCAAAAGAAGCAGCCCAAACAAGATATCAGCTAGAAAATGGAAAGAACATAAATGCATAAAACATACAGTTTTCCTTGCCTGATGTAGGAAGATGAAAATCTAAATGACTTCTCTGGGGATGAATCAGTAAGGTAGCCACAGATAGCTTGATCAGAAACGCTTACAAGTGTTCACACAGTGAGAAAGTATTCTTGCTGAAACCAACTGCAAAATCCTTATTAATGATTCTGGCTCTAGTTTGACAAAGGAAAATCAGAGTTGGGTCCCTGTGTTCTGGTTAGGGCAGCTGTGTCTGTAACATGTTACTCCTCATAGCTGGAGCAGTGTACACTCAGGGTTGTTGATGCTTAGCAAGGGTTGCTTAGGGCGAGATGTCTGTACCAAGCACGATCCCTCACATCTGAGAAACTTCCATGCTTTTTAGGTGAGGTCTTATGCTTTCTATAAATTGGTTTAAGAGAGCAAGGTCAACATCTTATTGCATCAGACTCAGAAGAAAATAAAGGTCTCAAAACAATTTGTTTTATACAGATGAGAATTGGAAATTGTAACACATTATTGACTTATCTGTGTCCCCTTGGGAATGCTTTGCCTTCAACTGGGGTTTTCATGGAATTCAGCTCTTGATCTTTGTAGAAAGCAGACATGTATGTGCTTGCATCCTTTGAAAACAGCACCTAGAACCTCTAAAACCCTGTCCTCCAGAATGCCAAGATGGCTTTGATAAAGCAGATTCCTGGAATTTGCAGCACATAACACCTTCTGCTTTACCTTTGCTCAGCACATTATTCCTCCTTTGGTACTTTCTTTTTGTACTGTGCACGAGCACTCGGATTTGATTATGAATAATTTTGTTGTATGGGAAAAAGAACACTTGCTTGTCATAAGTTGCAGAACCTGAAGAAATCATCTATAACTTAATGATTCCACAAATAATGTAAAACAACTTTAGTTGGTAAAAAAGGTACAATATATGTCCAAGTTTCATGATAATGCCAATATAAGGGAGTAGAGCATCAAAGCTAGAGGTTACTGTGGTTCAGTGTATTTTATTCCAGCATTAAATACCTGTCCTCTTGGCAGTAGAAGCCTGTTTTTTGACATCAAACTGTGCCCAGACTAGCACAAACAACAAGTACTGGGAGGAATAACAGTAGTGTCTTCTGATTCAACCTTAGGAGGCCTGGGCAAATTGCCACAGATTACATTTTAGCAATGCAGGTGATAAAAATAATGTTTTTTCAGGTCTGTTTTTTCTGAACTTTAGCAGTTATTGTCCTGCTCTTAGCAGTGAAATGGAAAAAGTGTGTTATTCTTAACACTTTCATTTCAGATGTCTTTCTTTTCATTGCCATGGAAATTATAGCTATGAGCAGTGCCATTGGAAAAAAAAGGTAATGCATATTTCTGAATTTCATGTGGCTCTTAAATTAGCCTAATTCAAGAAATTTCCCTTTCAACACACATTTATTTTATATATGCAAAAAGAGATACTACATTAATGTAAATAATTGCCTATGGTTAGTTAACACTCCCTTACACTTATCCTTACATTGAATTGTTGTACATATGGCTGTCTTAGAGTGTTTTGTAATCCTAAGTACATTTCATATCACCTCAGACATTTAGGACACACTTTATAGAAGCTCAGTTGAAGTAACTTGTTCTAGTCATTAAAATCTTTACTTCATGGCAATTTTATTTCACAAGTCAGTATATATGTGAAAACTTGAAATTCTAAGTTTTCCAAATAAATTAACAAATTTGTACTTAACAGCTGTGGTGTTGGAAGGGATGACTCATGGTGTGCAGACACTGAATTGCTGAAGTTTTTCCCCTCATTACTAATGTCCTCATGGGAAAGGCTTACCTCATGAATATTCAGATATGCCTCAGAGAATCATAGAATCATTAGGGTTGGGAAATACCTTTCAGATCCTCAAGTCCAGCCATGAACCTAACCCTTCTAAGTCCACCACTAAACCATGTCTCCAAGTGATACATCTACACAGCTTTTAAATACCCTCTGGGTAGGGTGACACCACCATTTCCCTGGGCAGTCTGCTCCAATTCTTGGCAACCCTTTCAGAATATCCAATCTAAGCCTCCTCAGCACAATGTGAGGCTGGGTTCTTTCTTTTTATCACTGTTACGTGGAAGAAGAGACTAATAGAGACTAACACCCACCTCGGTGCACTCTCCTTTCTGGTAATCGTAGAGAGTCAGATCAACATTCCCACCAAACTCACTGTTGTCTGCAAACTCAATCTCCTCATCCAGATCACAGATACAGATATTAAACAGGAATGGCACCAGTACTGAGCCTTGGGGAACAAGAGTGGTGACCAGTCACGAGCTGGATCTAACTCCATTCCCCCCCCTCTCTGGGCCCATCCACACAGGCAGTTTTTTATCCAGGGAACAGAGCATCTGTCCAAGCCAGTTTCTCCAGGAAAAAGCTGTGGGAGAAGGTATCAAAAGCCTTACTTATGTTCAGGTAGACAACACCCACAGCTTTTTCCTTGTCCACAAAGTGGGTTATNCAAACTCAATCTCCTCATCCAGATCACAGATACAGATATTAAACAGGAATGGCACCAGTACTGAGCCTTGGGGAACAAGAGTGGTGACCAGTCACGAGCTGGATCTAACTCCATTCCCCCCCCTCTCTGGGCCCATCCACACAGGCAGTTTTTTATCCAGGGAACAGAGCATCTGTCCAAGCCAGTTTCTCCAGGAAAAAGCTGTGGGAGAAGGTATCAAAAGCCTTACTTATGTTCAGGTAGACAACACCCACAGCTTTTTCCTTGTCCACAAAGTGAGTTATTTAGTCACAGAAGGAGATCAGGTTGATCAAGAGGGACCTGTCTTTTATGAACTCTTGCTGGCTGGACCTGATCCCCTGGTTGCTATGTATATGTCATGTGATGGGAATCAGGATGATCTGCCCCCAAATCCCATATCTTCATTCAATTTAAACTACAGTTTTTCTTCTCTTCTTTCTGCACCATGCTAGTTCAGTACATAACCGTGTAGAATAACTTTTAAAATTGTCTCTGGCAAATTGGGGTTATAAACAGAAGTAAAAGCTGGGGGTACATCCTGTATATTGGGTCAATCTTCCAATTTCTAGGTGGAGCATCTATCCTAAAGGTAGTAGAACCTGGTCCTGCAAGAGTGTTTTGTTCCTTGCTGGAAAAGGAATTTGAAGTGTTGTCTTTTACTATGTGCTACATGCCTTTAACAAGATGAAATGAAAGAAAAAGGGAATCCCACAAAAAATCCTGTGGGATGCATTTTTGTTTCATGAACTGTTGAAGTGAATGAGATGGGAGATGAAGCTTTCAGATTTGGAGAAAGACTTTGATGTAGTGAAAGAGTAGGGATAGATTTCAGGAAAATTGCTCTCTTTCTGCTTCCTGTTGCTGTAAACTTGGGAAAGTAACTTCATCTTTATGCCTCTTCTGCTAGCGTGTGAAATGGAGATAACCACTTCTTTTGTCTGTCTTGTCTGTTTTATGTCTAAACTTACTAGGGAAGAGACACTTACATTACACATTTTCTGAGGAGACACTTCAGTAGGATCCTAATCCCATTTGGGCTCTCTAAGTGTCTCTGTCACAAAAATAATAAAAATCTCAAAATTTCTACAGAACTACACACTGTGTTTCATAGCTGACTGTGTTGTTCTGTTAGGGGCAGAAACAGATTGTAATTATATTTGGAGGCTGCATAAGAATCCTGACACATTAGGTGCTTAATTTCTTTGCCTTGTGGGATTGAAGACTTTCCACTGTTTATGAAATGGAGAACTACATCCTATGTGCATGCACACGACATCATTTTGCTTCCCAGCCAGATTTTCCCCAGGTTAGGTGCTTTTACGGATCTCCCTGCTTCTCCTTGTGATAAGGTGCATAGCCAACATTAACATTAATGAGAGCTGCATGTGCACTCCAAGAGAGAATCCAGGCCTCTGGGCATATTTAATTGCTATCAGACCAAGACTACTTCTGCACAGAACATGGTAATGAAACTGAGAGCAAAGGGCTTGCTTAGGAAGGCGTGTACAGCACTCTGTGGGGAAGCTCTGCAGAACTTGGGAAACTCTGCTATCGTGGAGAGAAACATGGATGGCATGCAGGAGGAAATGTCATATTTGGGGAGCACACAGGCTGTAGTGTGGCTGTAACTGATAGTTTGGATTACCTTTGTAGTGTACAATCAAGACATGCTGCTGGGAATGATTAACTGTAGAAGCAAGATGCTAAATTTTTTCTTTAAATCTCTCTTCTTTCCTGCATGAAACTTGGACTTGCTGTGTTGTCTCTGACTTTCCAGTGACCTTGCTTTAAGTTGCAGTGAAGAGGAATAAACCGAGTGTAGGCAAGATTAAAAGGCGTATCATTATATTTGAGGGAGTGGAAATTGAGTGCTAGGAAAGAGCAGAATGGTCTAGTGCCTGAGCTCCAGTCCTATCTCTGACTTCCTCTGTAAGTAGTTTGATTCATATTAGATTCTACTATTCAGAATAAAGCAAAAATGTGTACTTTTTTATCCCATGAAATACTGATTAACTTTCCCCAAATAATGACTGAATGTAACGTACAAATAGCAGCAAAAATTCAAGCTGCTGACAGAGTTCAAGTACTGAGGGAGGTGGTTTCTCTGGGAATATTCATTTGTCTAAAATATATTTTTTTAAAAACAAATTCCAGGGAGTTGAACTAAAGAGTTAGGGACAGTTCTTCTGGATGGCTGCATTATAAGGCCTGTGTTCTAAGGATGCATGTATCCTGAGGGGACTGTGCCATAGCATGTTTCTC
The DNA here is from genome assembly GCA_013397555.1 of Urocynchramus pylzowi. Taxonomy (NCBI): domain Eukaryota; kingdom Metazoa; phylum Chordata; class Aves; order Passeriformes; family Fringillidae; genus Urocynchramus; species Urocynchramus pylzowi. The sequence continues at coordinate 1,895,295 of VZRH01000295.1, read as the reverse complement.
CTAAAGCCATCTGAAGTTAAGCACTTCTCTAGATCAAAGGATTGAATGTTATACAGTAAAGCTGAATACAGCAAAATTGTTATAATTTGATCTAAAGCACATTAAAGGCTTCTCACTCTCATTGGAAAGGTTGGGCCACCTCTTATGTTACAGGTACAAAACTACTCTAACAGTAGCAAATCAGCCTATAGAGACAGGAGCCTTTCAGCTGTACTGAGTGTTTTAGTCCCAGGATACTGCCTCAAGATCTCTGTGTGAGTAGGAAGAGGAAGACACAACTCTGGTCTCCCCACACATTTGCAACTTGCAGCTACTCTGAAAGCTGTAAGGCCAATGGCCATTGATTCTACTTAGAGGAACCTTTTGGAAGCTGTAATTTATACTATTTATGTTCAATGCACAGTTAATCTATGAAGTGAAGGAAAACGAAGGCAATTTAGATTCATCCATCCATAAAATAGGTCACCAAAGAGCTGGTTTAATATGGCACTAGTAAGACCATAGTCATGACGAGGTAATGCTGGGCTGGGATCAAATGAATGGATATAGTTTCAGGTAAACAATGGAAGCAGCTTTTAGTGGAATTCCATAAAGAACGACATTGGATCAACGAGCCAGTTTCTATAGCATTTAATGAAGACTCTGTATAATATTGGGAATGGAAGTCTGCATATGCCTGTAGCTGATTTCTAATTAAAGAATAGAAGGTTCAGCTGCAGAGCAGTACTAAGAAATGTGCATTCAAAGAATTAGGAGTAGCCTACCCATTTAGTGATGCATTATTACACTTCTTTCTCTTGGATATCTCTTTAGTTCTCTGAAGTTAAATATGATACATATGGGAAATAGATTGAAGTACATTAATTGCCTTATTCATCATGTCATTAAAATTATAGGTCTTGCTGCAGACTAGCTGCAATGTCTTATTGTGTTTCTGGCACACATCATTAACAGAAACAGTCCTGCTAGTGGTATGCAAAATGTACTTTCTAAATAACTGTACAGTGATTTGGGGCTCACTTATGCAACATATTGCTACAAACTATTGTAATACCCCTGGCACTTGCTTAAACTCATTGGGCTAGTGATGGAATTAATGAGGCTGGTGCTGCTGCAGTATGCTGAGCACGCTCAGCTCCTTGGATGCTCTTTGTCTGCAGCGAGGCTCTTGTCTTTCAGAGCTGGCTGCCGCTCTGTCTCCAGGGCTGAGCCTGGGATCAGATAATGAACAGCATATCAGTGCAGCAGAGGGGGTAGGGGGTGATGGGAGAAGACTTATTATTCCTTCACTCTCAAACAAAACAAAATCATTGAACTGTCAGGGTCATTAAGGACCCTGGGGTTGTCATGGAAACGACCTTTGGGGGTTTATGGCTGTTAATGCATGAGTGACTGTCTGTATTATATGTGTGTGGAAGGGGTCACCGTTTTCTTGGTGGCTTCTAAAAAAAGCTGGATTGGATGGCTAATGTTCAGAAAGGAATTTCTGTGCTCTGTGGTGTGACTAACTATTTTGAATGTAGCAGACTTTGAAGGGGAGGCGGAATAAAAAGCTTTACTGAAAAATATTTAGACAGAAACATAATTACTCTTGAATTTTGTTTCAGTAGCAATGCAACTTTATATCCAAGTGTCAGAAAATAAAGTCAGAGTCCGTAATCTTTTTAGGATACTTAAAAAAACTCTGACAGCAAATAATTTTGCTTCAGATTATTTCAGACTGGCAACACAGGGCACTACCTAGGGAAATTACAATAAATTTTAGCGCTGTCATGGCCAGAGAGAAAAAATGTTAATGTACAAAGCTAATAAAATCTTCCTCATCCTCATACAGACTTTCTGTATGACCTTGGGCATATCATTTAACTATTGTCCTGTTCAAGTCAATGCAAACCATCAACTGACTTCAGATTTGTAATGATGTTTGTTAAAAAGGAAGGACGTTTGATTTTAAGAATGTGGGTTTAGGACTCTAAAGTATTCAGAGTATCCAGAAAGAAAAGTTATGGTAAGAGTATACCAAAGATCAATTTTACCTAATTTTGTACACTCTCAAGTGCAAGTCATGGTGATATTTTGCTTTATCAGCCATTCTCTACTGGCTGATTAACAATTAGATGGTTATACTTCAGTTTTCAGTAGAGACTACGGCACTTGTCTCCATATAGAGAAAGGGAGGGGGAGGGGGAGGCAAAGAGGCAGCAAAGCAGGGATAATATTAATGATTCCCTTTATGACAGTCAGAAACTACCACCAGAAGACAAAAATACTAAAGATGAGGAATAGTGGTAGCAATTATTTTAATATTGTATGGAACTTAGTATCTATTCAGTTTGATTCTTGAGCTCTTTATTTCAGCAAAAACTTCTGTGTTTATAGTATATTGAGAAAAGAGCTGGATTGTTTCCCCCCACACCCTAAGATGAATGAATGTGAATGTGAGGTTAAAAACTGGAGGCAGAATTTTACTTATCTGCTGTTGTAGATAAGGAAGCCTAAGTTTGGCCATGCTGAATTAAGTATTTATGATTTTTCACACTTTATTTTTTTTAAGTTGTCTCATGAAAATCACATCATCTTTCTTGAATCTCACCTTTTTTCTGTAAAGGAGGAATAGTCATGCTTTTTTGTTTCATACATTCCCTGCAATAAAGATCATAATAAACTCAGGTAATCCATCAGAAGTGCTGCATAAACATCCCTGACAGCAGGGTCAATAGCAGGATGTGACTTCATGGCTTGCTTATAACCTATCTTCACTCCTACTTGTGCAGCTTCCAAAGTTTCTTAGAGTGATCGGGGCAGCAAACACAATAACAAAATTGCTGTAAATCACAGTTTTATCAGTTGTATTGGTGTGCTTGATGTTTTTCAAAAAATTTTTCTTATAATTGTAGTGGTTACAGCACATTTTTGTTAAATAGATTAAGAAGATGAAAATGTCATTGTATCACTGAATCTGAGCTAGGGTCAGGTTGGAGGAGGTAAAAGAAAAGGAATTGTATTTATATCTGTTGATTGTAGTGTTATTTAATTAATCTAAGAGAAAAACATATTTGGAGGGATTCTTAATAGACTTTCATTCATCTGACTTTTTAGGCATCTCTGTATTTGAGTCTTTCTGTCCAAAACCTTTTTCAGTGTTGTCTTGCAATTTTATGTCTCCTGGTATTGAAGAAAAAATAATCATGAAAGCTCAAGGTTGAGTGTAGCCAAGCTCAGTGCCAAATTTGTTTAAATGAGAAGTTTTGCATTAGCCCAAATTCCCTTGAACTGGTGAAAGTTCAGACTGAAAATTTGTAGGCTTTAAGAATTGTTGATTTGGTGTGCAATCCATCTGTGCTACCAGTCATAGTATCTTCTTGATATCTTGTCTCCCATCCTTGCTTTTTGTCTTCTCTCTCTATTCCTGCTTTTTCAGCTCCTCCAAGCATTTCTTGTCACTGCTTCATTAGGATTTCCTCAACCCTGGCAACACACCCCACCCCTATCTGCAGATTTAGAGAGGCAGATTTGCTTCTGTCTAAATTGAAAATAGCACATTAGCTAAGAAATGCATATGGAAGTCAACCTTGAGTGCTTTATCTTAGTTTCCTTTCTCTCATCTTGTATTTAGTGAAAATTCTTACCAATCACCTTAATATCAAGGCTATCAGTATACTAAGTTTTTTTTATATCTGTCCAATATAGTAAACATTTGGATTTTTGCTGATCAGCCTAAAATTCCAGCCTAAGAACAATTTCAGAAATATTTTTTTCTGTGCTAGGTACACTGAAAAATTTTGATGCACACAAATCTTACTGTATTTTTTACATTTGTTCAGAGTCTGTTAGTTTCCAAGAGCATTAGAAATCACTTAAAATACAGACTCCCTCCTAGAATATTTTATTTATTCTCTTATAAGCCTGAATCCAGAAACAAACATAACAAATTAGAGAAATATTCATAGAATTATAGAGATTGAAGGAGAAAGTCAGGAATACCATGGGTCATTTGGCCCAACCTCTCTGTTCAGGCAGGGTCATCCTAGGACAGATTGCACAGGATTTCACCCAGACAGCTTGACTTCACACCCTCTCTATACAATCAGTTCCAGTGCACAGTAAAGTTCTTTCTCATATCCTGGTGGAACTTCCTATGCATTAGTTTTTCCCCATTGCCTCTTCTCTTACTCCTTTGTCCACTGTTCTACAAGTTGCCATATATGTAAATGCACCAATTTACTGCCCCTGATCCTCTTACGTTGGATAAATGTTGAATCTTTCAGCAGTTGAATAATTCAGAGCATAGTACATTGCAAGACTTATTTTGCTTTTTTTTCCAGTGATATTTTCCACTCAGAGTCTAGTTCAGTTAGAGTTTCAGTGAAGAACTCACCAAGGATTTAAGGAGAAATTGCAGCCACAGATATCACTGGTGTCAGCTGGGCTAGATCCCTTAATTTCTCCTGACCTGTGCTCATTTACCCCAGTTTAGGATCTTCCTTGCTATTGCACTGTGGTGGGCTGACCTTGGCTTGATGCCAGGCATACACCAAGCCTCTCTATCACTCCCCTCCTCAGCAGAAGCAAAGGACAACCAAAGATTTATTCTCTACTTCCCATCAGCAGACAATGTACAACCCCTTTCCAGGAAGCAGAGTTTCAGTACGCATAGTGGTTGCTCTGGAAAATAAATGTAAAAACAAATGCTCCTCACCTCCTTCTTTCTCCTAGCTTTTATTGCATTTTGTCATTTGGGTCAGCTCTCCTGACTTTGTCTCCTCTCCAGATCCCAGCCCATTGGTAAGGGGTAACTCTGGGAAAGACAGCCCTGACACTGTGCCAGCCCTTCTCAGCAGGGGCCAAAACACTGTGTGTTACAAACACCTTTCTAGCCACCAGTGGAGTACACCTCTGTGAGGGCTGCAGTGAGGAAAATGAATTCCATCTCACCCAGACCCATTCCATGCACTTTCATGGCAGCCCAAGGGGAACTTAGCACAGGAGTACCATACAAACCAACCAGGATGAAAAAAGATGATATTCATTTTCTTTCTTGGTCTAAGGGGATTACTTTTGTAATTACACCAAGTTCTGAAATGCCTTTCGATTTGTTCAGTGCCAGGGAATCTGAATTTACATCAAATGCTGCATAATTCATATGGCACGGACAGCAATTATGAGTTAATTGAAGGGGTAATGTTTAAAAAAAGGCACATTATGAAGAACATCAGGAATGTCGGAATGAAGAAAGGCTCTTCAGCCCATTGAGGCTCATTTTTTCAAATGCTATTTTATTTAACATGATAGTGATTGTCTTTTGAACGATGCAGGAAAACCCTGTGCTCCCTGTCTCTGCACTATTTTTTGTTTAGGCAACATCTGATGCATTATTTTTTCCTGGAATAAGTAATTCCAGTGTCTGGTATGAAATTATTCCTTTCCATTTTACACACTGTTCTAAAATGTGTGCTTGATTATACTCAGCAGCAACCATAACCTTAAAATCAAATATAGTTCAGTTAATACAGTCCTCTTGATCCTGTCTCACCTTTCAGATTATAGGGATTAAGCACTATAAACTATCTATACTGTCACTGCCTTTGTTCCTACAGTGAACAGAGTCATCACTTGTATCTCTGTACCTTCTCACATGTTATAATGCCTACTTTTGTACAGCTAGCTTGAATGGCTCGCTGGTAATCTGAACAGTTTCTGGCCTGCTTCCATGCCTTTGAATAATGAGGACATTTAGCCCTGTTAAGAAAATGTTTGTGTTTTGCATTTCAAGTGCTACTGTGCCAACACGAACTATAGAGGAAATCCACCTCACCTACACAAAGCCAATGTCATCAGGCTTTCAAAGACACTCTTAGTGGAGGCAGGGAAATGAAATTCAAATATCCCAATCTATAAGCAGGCCACAACAGGACTACAACAAAGGATCCTTACATCTGTTATTTCATTCTTGAGGCCAGAAAAAAAGGTTGGGGCCGCTCTGTGATACTGGGCTGGTCCTTGGGATTCCTTCCTTGAGTTGCCTTCCTGCTGCCCCTGCCATGCCAACTTACTCAGGTCTTAAATGAAGTTCCTGCTTGTAGCATGCAGGATACATGAATTCACATTATTTGCAGATCATAATATCCTATGCTGCTCTACTGTCTGCACAAGCTGATAGAAAAGGCTTTATTTTCATATTAATCCTCTGAACCTGCAATTTGAAAAGAAAAAAAACAGTCTTAGTGGCTAAAAACAAGCCACACTTATTTTTAAACTTGAGTATCTGGCCGAGTCAGTTTTTTGTGTGGATTTGAGATGGACTGAGTCCAGTTTAAAAATAACCTCTTCATTTTCAAAGAGAATTTAGATGTTAAATTTAAATTTTATTTTGCATTTAAAATGTTGACTGAAATGTACAGCAACAAAATTGTCAATTCAAATGTTTTTTGGTTGCTTTTGGTTATTATTTTTTTTCAAAAGTCAATTTTAAAGCCCGTGATGTAGTAATTGATGTCATACTTGACAACTTATCCATTCAGCAATGGCATATACAAGTGTAAGAATTTGCTCTGATAATTTAAATGACTTTTAATCTAAAACATAAGAGATCAAGAAATCCACACTGAAAACCAAGGGTAATTTCTCCAATACTTGTGCAAATAAATCAGTGGCAAGGAAAAAACTGTGGCTAAGTTGCATGTATGAGTTATCTGGGATGCAAACTATGCTGACAGTGTATGTGTGCATGTCACAGTCTGTGAGGCTGTGCTTCTGTCAGAAGATTTGTTGGATACACTTGGAATACTCAGGAGCTGAGGAGCAAAGGAAGAAGAGGCACCTCAATTAACTTAATTTAGTAATATAACCATGTCACACACATGGATAATTACTTCATCACTATTAGTGATCCATGCATCAAAAAAGGCCAGAGCTGCTGCCTGAAACACAAGTGACTCAACTCTCACTTGTCATCAGACTCTGCAGCACAATCACCCAGGACTGTTCATGGGGAGTTTCTCTCTCAGCTTGTTTCTCTACACCTCAAAATCCTCTTCATTTATCCTGAAAAAAAATCATTTAGGAGCCAACATTCTTACTGTACTCTTTCTTTTTAAAGTCATTCCAAGAAATTCTAAATGGCACCTATTTTGTTCAAGGGTCAAAAGCATCCTGATGTCTACATTTTTTCCCCCTGACATTAGTGTTTCCTTTCCTGATATTCCCCTTGGTGCAGGGCCTATTTCTTAGTGGGTTTTTTATCTAAATTCAACCCTTGTTTCCCAGATTTGTCTAATAGCTTGTTTGAAGACAAGGGAAATGTTCTAATCCTTCTGGCCTTCAGTACAGCATTTGGTGCCACTTGGGAAATTATTGGTGAAGGCAGGTGAGATGAGGATTAGAGCAAGGACTGTGAAGTGGATAAGGCACTGGCTAAAAAAAAGAGACAGAGGGTTATGCTGAAAGGGGAAGGAAGGCTGCAGTCAGCTCAGTCCTCAAGGACTCTTAAGTCCACTCTTAGGACTAATATTAATTTTTTTTAATGATCCAGACACAGAAAATAGACACAAGCTAATAACATTTGAGAAGTGGATAAGGGATTCCTAGAAGCAGGAGGTTAAGAATGTCACAAGAGAACTGGATTATGGTCTGTACAGATGGAATTAATTGTTCAAATTGTGAAGCAGCAGTTCATATTATAAGCTAGAAGCAATACAAATGGAAACAATGGGGAAGGAAAAATTCTGGGCCTCTTAGTTGATCACAGTAGAGTTATGAATCATCAGTGAACACAGCTGTGAAAAAGGTGTGGTCTGAGCATGTGTCTAAAAAATTATTCATATAGGCAACACTGATAGTGTTGAAGATTTCTTTTGGAATGATGATCACATTGTTCTTTTAGGAAAGAAAGGTGATTCCAAGGTGTAACAGAAAAAGTTGACTGGAATGAACAGGGAAACTTATATACTGTTCCACAAGAGAAGGACAAAACACCTTGATTTATTCAGCCTAATATTATGCTCTTTCTGCTGGAAGGAAAGACTGTAAAAGAAAAAGGACTATTTGCCTTTAGAGAGACTACTGATACAAATAGAACTGAGCATCATATGTTTTAGAAACTAAAAGGACTCTTCTGAAGCTGTTGTCCTAGCATTGTAATGGAGTTGGAAAACTTTGGTAACTTTTAACTGGGACTGGATGCCTTAATTGCTTTATGGTTGCTTACCTCTGAAGAAAAGTCCCTGCTTAAGTCTAGTAACATAAGATCATCCTACTGGCATGGAGACTAATTGATGAAGTCATCAGGGGCATTAGCAAATGCAAAACTTGGAGTTTCTGTGTAGCTGTAGTTTCCTTTACTAGATAAGACATGAGTTCATAGGGAGTAAGAAACATAATCTTTATCTATAGTGAAGGCATGGCTCACATTGATATTCTGAATTACATACCCTGTTATCCTGATTAAAAAAGCAAAAGGGAATGAGAGAAGGAGGGTGGGTTAGACTTTGAAAAAATAATTTAGAATAAATATTTTAATTACTGTGATAAATTTATATAGTTTATTGGGGCATTTTTGTTACTCTTGTTATTGTGTGACACCATGCCAGTCATGCATCATGCATATGTATAGAACAACAACAACAAAAAAAAATCCCACACAAAAAAACTCAAAAAACCACGAAAAAAATCCAAAAAAACCACCAAAAACCCTGGGAAAATAATCAGTCAATATGAGAAAGTGTAAATTTTTTTCTTGTAATACATATAGTACAGAAGTAATCAAGATTTGTAAATTGTATTTTTTTTTTTTTTTTCTAAATAGAGGTTTATTGCTTAAACTGTAGCTTCCCTCCCTTGTCAGATCCTCTCTGGGCTCTTTTTCTCTGGAGCTGACGTGTTGATGCTTTCAGTCTTGTCTATTACTGGAGGCTGGGTGAGCCTGAATAGCTTGACTTGTTTCATAACCATATTTGTACAGCACCAGTCTATGATTCTTGCATTGTAGATATTTTCATTTTTTAGTTAATTTCAGTGAGGCAATTTGAACAGTTCTCATTAATTTTACATTTATAGGCTGTAATAAAGACTAGAAATGGTGTTGAGCTGTTAAGACAAACATAGATTAGTGACAAGAGGTTGCTAATCATCTCTCCTAAGTTAGTAACTACAATAATGACTTGGGAAATCTTGAAGAGTGGCAAGAATGGGTGAGTGCCTTGAAAGTCTTCAGCAAGGAAGGACTGACACAGGAAGCAGTAATTTCAATGAATGCTGATTTGGAGCTGTAAAAGCAGCAGTTTTTAAAGAGTTTTGTAGTTGTTTTCACTTACACTAAGCCAATTTATATATCTTCCAGACACTTTTGCTTTGCCTCTAAAATTGTGGCATCTTTCAACTTTGTCTTCACAAAGCCATTGGCTAAATATATGGGGAAATGCTAATAAAATGTATTTGAACTGGTATCATTACCTAGAAATCTGCTTGCATTGAATACCTCTCTGTACTCTGTTAGACAGAAAAGGGACTGTCCATGAGAATAGGGAGTAAAGGCTGAGTTCCATGATTAAACCCTTCCTGCTCCCCACGAGGATAACAGATAGACTCTTTCCTTCAGACTCTCTTGCTGTTTGAATCCAGGCAGCAGGGTTATCCCTCTGTCCAGTCAGCAGCAGCAGGTCAGCTGTGAAGGGGGAAGGAGGGCACAGCCAGCCGTGCCCGCCCAGCCAGGGCAGAGCCCTGCTGCACATGGCAAAGCACGGAGCGCCCTGGGGCCCAGGCCTCAGGAGGAGAACTGAAACAGGAGCACCACCTTTACCAGGACCTTGGCTGAGCACAAACAGTACGAGAGGACTGAAAAGGCAGAACTGTGTGAGAGGAAGAGGCTAGAGAAACAAGCTCTTCATCAGGGAGATAAATGTAGAATCTCATCAGCAGTCCTGAGCTCGTTGCTCTCCCTCAGGCCTATGAGATGCTGTTCACAAGAGAGGAAGCAGATCAACTAACCTATTTAATCCCTTCTGGGTAGTTCAGAGAAAACTGCTTAGCCTAGGTGAGAAATAACAGACTTTTGGAAGGGTGTCCCTGGTCTTGGCATCTGATCAGACCAACCACTGAATGCTGAGTGCAACTGAGTAAATAAAAACAGTAGTAATTTGAATAGAGTAACTTTCCATTAAAATAATTTTAGCTGCTACATTAGCTTAGAAAAAAAGTAGATCAGGGTGTTATGTATCATTGGACCAGTATGCTAGTATGGTCATATGCTTTCAGGTATCCAGGCTAATTCACAGCCAGCTCAGTTTATTTGGCAGAACACTGCAGCATAATTTACTGTAGCATCTTAAGGATCAGACCGGCCTTGGACTATATAAACAGTGACTTTAGTGTTCCTAAAATTCAGTAATAAATTCCTATTCATATAACTTTATTATTTGAATCATGTGAAAGACATGCCTTTGAGCCAGGGCAGGTATCTGTTTTAGTTCTGCAGCACCATGCCATCTATATAAAACACAGCACAGTAAATTCAAAACTTCCCTGAGGATCATATCCAGCACCAGTGATTCATTAACTCAGGCCTCATACTGGATGGGAACAGATTAATACAGTAAGAACAAAGGTGCCAGATGTGTAGTTTCTTGGCCATGTTTTAAAGTCTATGTGTCAAAGACCAGAAATAAAGGAAATGTTTGACCTTTATTCCTTAAGTCCCAGAAAAAGGACTTCTGGCTAGTTTCCTTTACGTATGGTAATGTTAAAAAAAAGTCTCATGCAATTAAAAGCATTTTACATGAAAAAAATACAATTACTTTACAAGGACTGAATGTTGCTCTCCTGTGGCAGATAAAATGGGTTTCAAAGCCTGCAGAGACGGGGCACATGCTTACCTTTACACATGTGAGTGGGTACGGAGAGCAAAGAGAAACAGCAAACTTCTCTGGTGAATGACACGTCTTCAGGACAGAAGCCAAGACCTGGCAGTCCTTAATGAAAGAGTAAAGTTCCTCTACTGGGATCAAAGGCCAAACTTTCAATTAGGTGTTGAGCCATGGCTTGTGGCCTCGCTTTATTAATGGAGCTTCTGAAGATAACTGGGACTCAGTGGCGAGTTTGCATGCAGAGTAAGTTGTGCTCTCTCTGTCTAGCTACAGAGTTGAACTCTGTTATCAAGACTCTTCACTGAGATCAGAATTCCTATCTTCAGCATAGTTCAAATAATGACAGATTCAAATAACTAGGAAATATAGCTTATAATAGGAATAAAGCAAATGGCTTGATACAAGTTGATACATTGCTTTAATTCAAAGTACGGTAAATAAGTACCGTAACTATGGTGATTTTTTTTAGTTTAGAGATGTATTTTAAAAGATACTGGCTTCTCTGTACCTGCACAGGCTGGTTGTATGAAATCTGGTGCTTTCATATAGATCACTGTTAGCAGAGCTATAACAAATGAGCAGTTCTGTGTATACAAAACAACTACAGGCTGGAACGTTAGGGGTACATGAATACTGAAACGTACATTCCTTTAAGCTTCTGTAGTGCTCCTGAGCTCAGGTGTGGTTTGAAACTGAGAACACTCCTGTGACTTTTTGGGGTCACAAGACCACTAGAATGTTAAAATAATCCAGTAGCAGACAGACTGCTAAAGACCACGGTGCCAGCAAACAGGCGACAGGTTCATCTGTGATTTACATAAAGTATAAATTGATTAACCCTGAGAGCCCTGTGGGGGATTACTCTGCTGATGAGTAATTTCTCATGCTGATTTGTAGTCTCTTCCTTTCCTCTGGGTCACTCCCAAGTGCCTTGAGCATTATTCCTTTGATGTTCTTCCTATAACCTAAAGACATCTCAGTCCACTCGTGATTTTGAACTGCTGGTGACCCCCACAGTCCAGGCTGACTGTAGGCTTGCTCCTTGAGAGGCCAGCTGGGGATGGAAGCCAGTGGTGCTCTTGCCAAGAGGCAAAGCAGTGGCCTGGCCACAGGTCCTCCCACCATGGGCATCCTCCACACTACCTCTGTGTGCAGGAGAGATGGGAAGCAGGTCTGGTTGGGTTCTCATGACAAGTAGTAGACCACTCCGAAGACAGTATGAAAATACAACAGCCTGTTCACATGAGCAGTCTGAAGACTTCTATGAATTGATGCTATTTCACTGCACCAGCTGCTTTCAGGCTTGCTCTGGTTCCTGTCTCTTTTCTCTCTTTCAAAACACAAGTTGCAATTTAGGTCTTGCCCACAAAATTCAAACAACCCATTGCAAGTGGATTGTTTTTTCCTCAGAATAAAGTTTACTGAAAGGTTTGCTGTCATTGCACGGCATCCCCAAACTGGTAATAATTAGCATTGACTCCATGATTCACCGAAGGCTGATCAATCTCCTTGTTATAGTGTTATCATTACTAAGAAACCCATTGCTTTTATAGGCAGTTACAATACAAGTTGATCTAATTGTCCTTTAATTAAAACACCATCACCATTGGCTAATTAACAAACCACCCTTTGGTAAACAAATCTCCATATCACATTCCAAACGTTCACAATAACAGGTGCAGCAAATGAAGATAAGTATTGTTTGTCATTCTTTTCTCTGGTCTTCTCACAGCCTTCCCCAGAAAGGCCTGGGAAAGTCATATGTTGCTCTCTGTGGCCTGAGAGCTGCTGCCACAGTTTGCCACTTAGTATTTCTCATTTCACAGCTTGATTTAAAATGTCTTATATGACAAAATGAGAAAACATTTGAAAAAAATGAAGGTATTATAATAGAAATGAAGACTGATTATTTTTCTTTGGATAATATTTCCTTTAATTTCCTAGGGTATGCTGGATTGTGTTTATGTAACCAGACATTCAATATATTCCAGATCTCGTTATTATAACTCTAATGACTTGTCCCAATAATTTGCTGCCAGTGTGTAATAGTGCTTATATATAGGGGTGGGTTAGAGCTAATTACCATACAGCCCTTTTTATTAGACCTACACAGATTAGTAGCCCACCCAAGTTTATGAAAAATATACACATTTACAAGCATGTTGATCTGATTAAGGCTGAGAACAAGTCCTTCTGAACATAAATACATGTAAATCTGCAAATAAATACACATTTAAAAAAAAAAAAAACTTTTTTAAAGAATGTGTTTCTTTGTTTTATTGTATGAAAAGGCAGATGTTTTTCAGTTGATAGCTTTACAGAGTTGCTTGCATTTTGATTTTTTTATTTAGATTTTCAGTTCCTGATGAAAAAGCATTACTGTCCTGATAACATTGCACAGCATATCTTCAGTTTTGGTTCTTAAAGTATTATACCTTTCTGAACCTCAATTTCCTTTTAAAAACATGTTTTGTGTCCTTGAATACAGAGTGAAAATGATTTCTTGACTGAAAAATTGTATATCAACCCTTCATTAATATTCTACTATTTGGAGCCTTCATCGATTTCTGTGGGTACTGATCTGAGCTGTATATTATGTCTGCCATAGAGGCTGCAAGCTACTGACAAGGTACTAAAGTCAGTTTTGTCAAAAAAATATTAACTGCCACAACACATGCAAAGTTTGGCTGGACATTAAGCAGTAGGAACTTCCATAAGGTCTCCTGGGTCAGCTGTGGGAAGGAGTGTCTATTAAATCTGCCTCAGAGTGCCCAATGCAATTTCTTCTTAAGGATTTAGTCAGCTTTGGGGCCTGAAAGTTTCTTGTCTAGCTTCTGAAGCTACAGTGACTCTCCTGAGACTGTCTGAAAATTCAGACAGATACTGCCCCATGATGATCTCACATTGTCAGGCTGTATTTCTCACCGAGTCCCGGAGTGACAGCAGCCTGTGAAAGTAGCTGAGATTCCCATATCCTGGGACCAGAGATGGGACTGTCCAGCACTTAGTTGTTGATTTACACAACACTATGACTGTGAGAATATATCTAAGACAAGAACAGACCAGAAAATCCTACCAAGACTCAGTGGAGCAGGTGGTGTAATAAGCCAGGAGAGAAAAGATGGCTTTAGCAAAAGGGCCAGTAGTGTTTCTTACATTGCAGCATGTAACTGACCCTGCAGGCAGGAGGAACTGAGTATGTGTACCTGAGGCACTGCATTGATACAAGTAGTTTCAGGTATTTTAAATATCTAGATTCAGTTGTATAATTATTCGATTTATCTGCATGTGTTTTCACCAGAGAAAGTGCCCAGAAAATTGCTGGTTTTAGTAATATTAATCTTATTTGTATAAATCCTCAGGAATCCTGTACAACTGCATGTTTCTTGGGAAGCCACCTGAATCTGCAGGTGTTCAGCACAGTAGGTTTCTGGATAACTTAGACTTCATCCTAGACTTCATGCTTTGGTATTGTCAGGATTCAAAGACACAGTTCTCCCCCATATCCCATCTTGCATGTGGAGACAATATAACATACACTGACACTTAAGTTCTCAGGAAAATATTCTGCACATACCAGTAAAATAATATTAAATAATAACAAATAATAAATAAATATGCTGCAAATACCAGTTTACAACCAGTAAAACCACTTACTGGTTACAGAATCATCAGGTATCTTTAATCTCTCATGTCTCTCTATGTCACTAGGTAAGGACTGGATCCTGACACTTCATACCCAGGAATTTTTTTTCCTCAGGAGGACATTTAAGATGGCCAGGAAAGCTTTATCTGAGGAAGGAGCAAAATGACATTGAACAGAATTTCTTGATTAGTCATATTAGGTATTTAAATAGAGGCAGCCTGTGTTTTTTATTACTGTTTTGAAAAGCTGCACTGTGAGGTAGAAGCCAGTAATTGGGCATATGTGCAAACAAAACATATATACAACTTGACTTATTTGTATGGCAGCAGTAGAAAGATTATAATCATAACATCCTTCATAGAATATTTCATATCGGGCAGCCTTCCACAGCTGTAGTTCTCAATCTTTATTAGATCTATTATGCAAACACAGAAGGCTTCTTGAGTCAGCAAAAACTCAGCAAGCTGATATGTGTTGTTCATGCTGCCTTGCAAATCACTTGCCCTAATCACCTAAGAGTTGATTAAAGTGGAGGTTGATTGGTTAATTTGCTCTCAACCTTGGAGAACCCATGACATTGATTATTAAAGTAGTTATTTAAAATATGTGGTGTGTCATTCTTGCTTTGGAAAGAATGGGTTTTGCCATATTCTAAAGACAAACATGAATTTATGGATCCTTATTAAAAAAGAAGAATAAAAAAAAAAAAAAGTGAACAAGAACTTCCCCACTAGGCATTTGTCTATGTTGCTTTTGAGACAAAGACATTTTCATTAATATCCCTACTTGTACATTCCATGACAGGTTCCTCTGACTGATTCATGGACATCATGGAAAATGTGAGCATGAAGAGACTAAAGAACAAAAAAAGTATTCTCTCTCTCATGCACCTCAGTTTACCTTTCTAACATTTTCCCCCTGCAGAGAGTTAAAAGCAACACACTATTGGGAAAATCTCCTTCACAGTAATAGCAGCGATAATCTAGAAAATACCTGAAGTTTCAAGGGAAATGATGGGAAAGCTATTACTTGGGTGGAGTACTGCTAGCCTGGTTCCAACGTTCTAGAAAAAAAATTAAAGTTCCCAGCCCTGCCCTGGTGATGAAAAGGGAGAAAGGGGGCTGAGTATTTTCCCAACGCTGCACTGGAAATATCTGTGAATGCTAACAGGGCTTTGTGGTCTCTCAATATACAGATGTTTCTTCTAGCCAAAGGTGGGAGTAGCTGTAATGAAAAGAGGTTAATAATGCTTGAAAGATCAAGCATTTGGTAAAGGAAAAATATTTACAGTCGTTCATGTTGTTTCATTATTTGCTGTACATACTTTGAATGAATCAATAAATAATGCTTTAGAAGGCAGCTTTAAAAAAAATACTGATGTGTATTGAAAGTTTCCCAAGGAAAAAAGCTTTGCAGTTACAAACACAGATGAGCTTATGAGCCAGAGATGCAGCCCAAATATCTGTTCTGAGAGATTCTGGAGCACCATTCAAGAAAAGGGTTGAGGTAGAGCAGACTTGGATAAAGAAGATGTTGAAAGCACAGGTTGCCCTGTCACATCTGTTTCTTTCTCTTCTTCTTTGCAAAAAAGGAAACATTTTGTATAGATATTTGCTCTCCACATGGAAAATTACTCAAGCTTACTCTTGGCCAAGATGTCTTAGTAGAAGTTAGCAGAATTTGCACTCTACTTTCACAGGCAGATATCAGTATTTATATGGGGTAGGCCTAGTACATATTATGCATGGCTGGTTTTCTCCTTTGAGTTTCATCACATCCTCACCAGCTTTGACATGACTGGGGCCAGAGGGTTGTGGCCAGCCCCCAGCCCCCCACAGCACCATCTCATATCTGAATGAAAGTTATTGACTGGGTCTTTGTCCTTTCTTCCTTGCTTCCTCACCTGCATGACTATAGTCTAACCACAGCTGGTGGGTTTGGGACTGTCTTTGTTTTAGCTTTTTTTTCTCTTTATCAGCTATACAAATACAAATCCTCATTTCTGATCACTGTCAGGCTGTTCTCTGCTGGCTGCTGCAGTGTCTCCTGCACAGCTTCACTTACCTTCACTGGCTTCCTTGGTACATTTATTGAGGCAACTTTTGTTATCTGGCTGCATTCACTGAAAGCCACAAAATGTAAGAATTGCATGTGTGTGCCTTCTTTTTATAGTTGCTGTCTGTATCTTTCTTTCTGCATACAGTTGATTAATTCTTTTGTACAATGCCTTGAGGAATTACTGTGTCAAGTATCACATCTGATAGATCTGCTAAATGCATTTATGAAGACATCTTCAGGCAGTATTGTCATGCACTACGTTTATAGAGGGGCTGTCCTGGGTCCTGTCCTTACTGGTAAACAGTCATGTCTGTGTATTTCCTGGTGACTAATTTCTGCCTGGGAAGAGGTGTTTGTGGGAGACTGCCAACAACTGTTGTGCTAAAACTACACACCAAAAAGTGTTTGCATGCTTTACATCTTCTGCTCTTTTCTTTGTCAGACAAACAGGGTGTTATACAGAGGTGTTTATTTTTTATTTTCATTAATTATTCAAAAGAATAGGATGGGGGTGGGGGGGGGCAGCACCGTGACATGCAAACCTTTGGTCATTTTACTCATCTTCTTGTAAATACTGCCACCTTTCAAGAGCTGCAAATTCTCAGAATCCCAGTTTTCCAAAGATCAAATCCAAACTGACTAACATGTAAGGAGTGGTGCCTATAGCTTTAAACAAATAGAGCAGTACATTTTCATTCTGAACAGGTACCATGTTCACTACTGTGTACAGCATTCTCCAGCTGGGGTCCTCACTACCAGCTGATTAGAGGTTTTTCATGCTGCTGAAGGACAGTGAATTGCTGTAGATCAAATGCTACCAATAAAGGTGGACGACCTCCTCTACTTAGTGGGAGGAATCTGGAAGAGGAAAATCATATATATTCCACAAACTGCCACATTCAACTGTCACTGAAAAAATACAAATGTGTAATCCCGTTTCAAATTGATACTTCTAAGCAGGTATTTTTAATCACCTATTTTTACAGATTACTTTTTTCACCCACTAGAACACAGTAGCACAATCCAGATTTTTTATTTATACCCTATTACCTTAATCTCAATCAATACAGCTAATAGAGTGGGAGAATAGACAGGACTTTAGAACACCTATGTCTTGGCATAGGTGGGCTCTTGTGATTTCTGAGTGTGAATTTATTTTTTGTTATCCCTGATCAAATATGGAAACAAGTACCAATATTTCAAAGTTTTCTGCTAACTTCCAGTTTGTAGGAATTTCCCAGTGGAGGGATGACCTTTGTGCTGACAATTGAAGCTTGATGAAATGCGTATTTTCTTTGTATACCTTCATCAGATTACCTGAAATAATGTAGAGTCCACAGGTTGAAACTTCTTGAGTTCCCAGCTTTGCTCATATTTGGGCTCAGGAAGCAGGGCTTCTGTTAAACCCCTTAGCCTTTTTTATGCTTAGCAGAGGCTGCAGGATAAGGGCTCACTGTAGAAGGTGGATTTTGAGGGAATTTTCTACCTCTACTTTTAGAACTTTCATTCTGTCAAAGCAATATTATCACAACTGAGAAGTAGACCCATAGTGCATGCATAGCAAGCTAGCTAAAGAACAGAAAAAAGCTAATACCAAAGGGGTAGAACTTTGCTGTGTTTCATCACTTAACACACAGCAGCAGCTTTGCCTTCCTGTACTGGAACTACAGCTTGATTTAGAGATTTTCATAGTTTCTGATAGAGAGTGGGACCTGATGGTGCTAGGCACTGCAGCAAGAGAAGCAGAGAGACACAGGTCTCACTTGTAAAACAATTTGATGACAATATACAGAAGATACAGCAGAATAATATACATAGCCAGCAAGCAGTGCACAGGTTAAGGCAGGCAAATCTCAGGGTGAAATCTAGGGCTCAGTTTGGTGTTTGAGAAAGAGTAAGACAAATGGAAAGGAAAGTGGATAGAGAGTTTAATAGGGGAGAAGGTGATTCTAGGTTTTCAGTCACTGAGAGTGGAAAGAGAAATGCATGGAAAGTAATTCAGTTATGCTTCATTCTATGCTGTGTGTTCTGAGTTACTGCTTCAGCTTCAAAGCATGTGCACAATTACCATCTGCTCAAGTGCAATGCCCAGCAACTATGGATGATGCTAACTAACTCTCTGCCAATTGTATATGCACATTAATTAATACATATCATCCTAATAATTGTTTTCAAAAGGAATAGGTTAAATTTAGTAATTATCATAAAAAAGAAAAAAAATTAAGTAATCCTGGTTTATTTTTATTCATGTATGAAACAGAAGGTTGCTTGTGTAGTTGTTTAAAGTTTCACAATCAGTGATGCTTGTGTCATGCTTTGAGGATGAGATGACTGAATTCTGCTTACAAATTTTTGGATACTCTATTACTACACAGAACCCTAAAGAGTGATTGACAGATGTTCATCTTAAAACCTCAGATAAGAATTAACTTAACACCAAGAAGAAAGTTTTACCTTGGAACTCTCTGCTGTTGGAGTAGAATAGCATCCAGAGATCATTTGGTTGCTACCACCTTTCTGATTAGTATGGAGAGCACTTGCAGGTCTTGGAGTAGTATCCAGGCCCTGTTACAGCATTTGTTGAGATTTTTAAACTACAAGTAATCAGAATGAATCTATCTATCTTCAACGTGTTTTAAGAAAACTAAATGCAGAGCAAGGCCTTTAGGGGGAAAAAAAGTTCAATTTTTCATCAATTCCATGCACAATGATTTATATTATTTAACAACACCTTGAGATATTTGTGTTCTGAGATTTTTTTAACCTTGTCCAAAAAAAGTTTATTCCATACAGTCTGCAGTGAAGAACTGTTTCAGTGACATTTTTCCACTTTTCACACACTGATAATTAGTAACCTATTGTCACATTATTTAACTGGCCAGCTTGTACTGTTTCTAAACTCTCTAATCTGTTTATGTGAAATGCAGACTTATCTCAGTTGGAAATACATGCACATTTTACAGAGCAAGTCCCTCTTGCTTACCAACCTTTGAGGTTTTTCTTAATGCATAATGTTTTCTCAAAGCAATATCCAGAATGAAATTATCCATGACATCACACAGAGAGTAACTGGTCAAAAATTTTCTGACATAGTAAATTTTTGTATACGAAAATGTCAACTCATTTAAACATTTTGCTGAAGCACATCAATTTTGATGCTATTTATTTAAAAGCTGGAAAACATCCTACTAAAAGTATTTCATTTAGGCTCTTCAAAAAGTACATTTCACTTTAAAATGAGTGTTTCAATCATTTATGTCTAGACTAAGACACCTAATTTTATCAAGTAAAAACAAGAATGAAATTTATTGAGTTTTTCAACACAAGTACTTGTCTTCTCTTTCTAAAGTCTATATATGACAACATTTCCTATGAAATGAAGTACTAATAAATGATTGTAGGGACTCTAAACAAAATTTCTCATAAAACAGGAAGTGAAGATTTCAAAGAGTTCTGTTGGTGATTGTGTAGGCCATTCTGCATGAGGCTGTGTGCTTAGACAGCAATAACCAGCTTCACAGACATGCACCAAAAAACAGCTTCTTGTGGGGCAATTTTGTACTAAAGGATGCCTTCTAACAGAGCTTAAGTGAGTAAGAATCAACATTATGTCCATTTCCTTTACTGAAAAAATGCAGATCCTGTATTGGAAAGTAAAAGAGAAACATCTCTCGTAAAATACATGAAATAAGCCTTGCCTTTCACACTGTGCCAGTAAAGGTTGGCACCACAGCTCTGGGAATGGGTGGAGTACTTAGAGCAGCTCCAGATGAAAACCAGGAGAAAAGTCTTGAAAGAGTGAAGGATTAGGCTGTGGCGCCTGTTGAAGCCTGAGTGAAGATGGTGTTCTGGTATGTAAATGTTATTTTAAAAGAGAAAGAGAATTTTTTACTCAGAAAGTAATTTGTTTTACTATCTAGAATGAGAAGTAATGGCCCTAAATTAAAGCAACAGAGTCTTAGGCTGTAACTATGTTAGCAGGTAATTAGGCACAATAGGAGTTTGGCAGTAGATCTAAACAGTTGGTACTAAAGCCTTTATGTCTACCCTAATTGACTGTGGTGTTTTCCTCTAGACTAAGTTTAGTCTGGTCCCCTGGAGTGAACACCCCAGCTGCCCATGAAGTCTGAAACTGTAGGAGGGATGAAATGGTTCAAACCCATTGGTGTACTCCCAAAGGTGTTGGTGCACATTTGATGTGCACCTGTGACAGATCTTTCAGATTAGCTTTCTCCAACTGGATTCTAATTTAGTAACACCAAAACACTCTGAGAACAGAAATAGCATGATATTGACCTGAAAACTGTACTGCTGCTCTGGACCAAACCCCTGATGTACACAGCTCACACAGTGCTGTACACACACAAACTTCCTGCTTGTGCTAAAGACTTTGAATCAATGAAGGACATAGATGCCTTGTAATTTAGTTGTAATTGTCAGGTATTACATAAATACAGCTCCTTTTCCACCACTGTTTTCTATAGACATGTTTTCTACCCAAAAAGGGGAAACTGGAATAGATAAACACTATAATTGAAATGTGGGAAGGGGCCCTGGCCTGAGTGAAAAATGAGATATATCTCTTGGATATATGAATAAATTAAACCTTCTGTGGATTTTACAGAACTGGTGAGCTCTTAATATTTCTAAGCCAGTTTCATGAGTTTTTCTTGTTAGCAAGTGTCATTTTAAAAGTTTGTGGGTTTTTACTTTTTTTATTCATAACACCAAAATGGATTTGTTAGTTTAAAAAAAAATCAATAAACCAACCTAACCCAAAAATTGCAAAAATTTCAGCCTACAGCAAGTATTTCTGATGGCTTTGTAAAACTATAAAAATGGTCTGCTGGTTTCTAAACTCATAATTTAATTGAGTGACATGAACTTTAATTAATTAAATGGTTGCTTCTATTTTTGACTGACTTAGGATATTAAATCTGTGTATCCTTTTTCAAGAAAATGAAACCAATTGGGCACTATAAAACACTAAAATCACTATATTATTATACTCACATTGCTTTTGGTTTTCGAAAAGTTTCCAATTATTATTAAATCCTTAAGGAGTAAATAGATTCAGTCTGATAACAGGTGCACTGAAACATGTGAGACATACCTTGAGGAATATCCTGTGTTTATCCTTGCTGCTCCCAAAATTATATAATTCTCACCTGTAGTCTGGGAACATCCTCTTGGATTTACATGGTACTTTGTTTCTGAAACATTAATCCTACAAATTTTAGTGGCATTTACTTCTCAGGCTTCACCATATTCCTTCAATACATTTCTCTGCTTTAATGTCCCCATTCCCCACTCCTACATACCTAGATCAAGTTGCTTTTCAAATGAAAGTGCCATGCTGAAAAAAATTGTTCCTATACTTTAATCAATTAACTATGATTAATTTAACTCTATTAACCATTACTTAATCTCCTTTAATGATATTATGACTATATCATCATTTTGTATGAAAATTTTCTCAGCTGAGTATATTTTCTCTCAAATTAGTTGAAGCCTTCCCAGTGGTGCCAGGACATCTTTTTGAAACTGAGGAAATTACTGGCAATGATTGTAAGATGCCTGGTCAAAGGAAAATGCCATTAAGTTTAGTGGGTTGTTTTACTTGTCTTTCCAATGCTTTTCTGGAAGCAGGATGGTGGACTTTTTGTGTCTCCAGGCTGGTGTTGCTTTTATTGTTTTTTGGTTTCTGATTTTTGCTATCAATATCTCTTGGATGGGAGCTGCAGCTCTGTGTACCAGTTCCTTGTATTCTCCTTTCTTGCTGTACAAAGCACAGACTCATTTTTAATCTCCAGTGGGTTATAGCCATCTGATTTCAAGTTAATGTCTACTTACAATACAAATGTCAGTAATATATGCATCTGTGCTGACCTAACATGACCTCACTACAGTCAGAACAGTTTTTAATGGCCAATGGGACCTTCCAGGTTATGTTTCTGGCTGCACTGGTATGTAAAAGAAAGTCTTATCATGATTTTTCATTGCTGTGCAGCTGGTTACATTTTTCTGCAATAAGTGCCATTTGGGGTAAGTATTATCAATTATATGCCCTGAGGCATATGAAAAAGACTTATTTCTCAGTTAGCTGTGGATTTTTTTAAAAAATTGATTCTTGTAGAGGTCTCTAGAAGTATGAAAGAAGTATTACTGACCACATTTCTAGACACTGGAATAATGATCAAATGTGATCTAGTTAACACATTACAAGACATCAGCAGTGGAAATGTCAGTTTGTGTTAAATAC
This sequence comes from Urocynchramus pylzowi, assembly GCA_013397555.1. Lineage (NCBI taxonomy): Eukaryota > Metazoa > Chordata > Aves > Passeriformes > Fringillidae > Urocynchramus > Urocynchramus pylzowi. The sequence goes on along the minus strand of VZRH01000295.1, from coordinate 1,872,470 downwards.
TGGGTTCTCATTTTCCTAGTGTGGGACTTAAACTGAACTGAAGTAGTCCTTGTTTTTCAACTCAACTCTCAGTTGAGAGAGCTATGTGTCAAATTGGTACAAAGCTGGGCTGTATGTCCTCTTACATAATTTTCTGCAAAATCTTCACAAATCACCATAAACCTGATGTCACCACAGCTTTTGAGTAATGGCTGGATTTATTGATGCAGCTTTTTAAATTTATCTATTACTTACAGTTTCTCCCCAAGCTAAAGAAAACCAAACTTTGTTCATTAAAAGGTATCAAAACTCTTTATCTGAATGAAGTAGTTATATGCAAGCTTAGATACGAAGAGACAATTTCACTTTTTAAATTATCAAAGTATGATTCTAAAATTGAGCTAATGTTGAAGTGATAAAGCTGCATAAGATTCATGCAACAAAGACCTGGGGACAAACAATACATAGAAAGTTGATATTTAAAAAAAATTTCTGCTAAACTGGTAAGTTGCTCATTTCAACAAAAGCGTGATTTACTCTGGTTACTTTCAACCTGTATCCCCGATGACTGACAAGCAGCTGCTACAGAAGGAGCTTAAAGAACAGCTAAGCTAGATTTTTTATAGTAGTACCATCAAACCAGACTGTCAATACAATTAATGATCTGGAGCCAGAGATAAAAATAAATTTGGATTTACTTTTGTCACACTTTTTTCACAATGGAAAAAATGTGTCCCCTCTATTCAAGAAAATATTGAAAAAAAATTAGCTGTTCCTTTGATCCACCAATTCAGGCTTACAGTGTTTTTAATCATCTATTTCCAGCCTGTGTACACCTGGTTAGCAACCAGCTCCCCATCACTTTTTGTCATATCCAATAACACTCATCTCTTTTCAGCTGCCATGGGCAACTTTTGAGGCTCTTTTTGTTGCTGCTTCTTGTCAGAAGGTAATGGTTTATGCTCAGAGACTGCTTTTCTCTCAGGACATAATGCCTGAAAGTATTAGCACCCAAAACATTCCTTGAAGGTTTTGAGGAGACATATTTCTGTTCCTGGGAGTCCTGAGCTTATTTTTGGATTGTTGGTTCATGTGAAGGGTTGCTTGCTTATACTGCTTAATAGAGATTCACCACTTTCAGAGAAACAGCAATAACTCAAATGCATTTGCTCCATGCACCCACACTTTTCATAATTGATAAGCTTAAAGGAAAAAAATATTCAGCAAGCTATTTTTTTTTTCTGTTATATTAGAAAAAACTACAGAAAAATAAAAAGGCAAAATCATTTTAGGTGCAAATCTGACCCCAAATTCTAGCTGTCAATAAAGATCTCTGACACATATCACTAAAATCCAGGCTGACAGGACTGAGGTACTCTTCCTTTCCAGGATGCTGCCTCTCACAGTACACTTTGGTCTTGCCTCTCCATTTATCTGAAGAGAGCTTTTACCAGGAGATAGTGGATGTGATTTTAAAAGCACATCATGACAACCCTACATTTCCTTCCTAATTTGTAGGGTCCTATGATACAGCAAATTTAATTGCCTCTTTTGAGACCATGAAAAATGAATGGAATTACTGTTATGCCTGTATAAGAAGAAAACATTACTTTTGAAACATAATACTTAAATTTCTTTTGTATCTCATGTTTACTTTTTTGATCTGGAAATCAGCAGAGTATTTCTACTCTTCCACTAAAACATTCCTGGGACTCACGTTTCACAAATCATGTAACAAAATTGGTTTTGTAAAGAGCACATATTACCCATTAATAAAGCAGATATTGGGACTGAGGCACAGGTGCAGCTCTCCTCCTATACATAAACACACAGGCACAAGCACACAGGCACACACCCTTTCTGCATGCTTTCAGCGTTACCATGTCACTGCACATTATCCCTGTCTTTGGTTATTCAGTCTGTTGAATTCATTTGTACTTCAGCTGCTTCACAGGAATGCACCAGACTGTGTTAGGAAGGCTGTCATTTATTCTCCCATCAAAACAGTGTGGAGTCCCTTCCAGTGCTCCCCAAATATTGGACTAATGGTGAGCATCAGCAGCAGTAAGAAGACTCAGCAAGGCACTCTTCCACCTTGGGTCAGAAATGTATTTATTGGTATCGCTTAGGGACTTTCACCTGTTCCCTCACATTCCACTGGAGAGATTGCAGTCCTTTAGAAACATCAGGAAGGTTCTCAGCACTTCTGAGGGCATATAACTTGTAACATCTTTACCATTCTCTCAGTTTAAGGATGGAAAGGGGTTCAGCTGCCACCCATGAAAGCTGGATCTGGCATTGGGCAAGAGCCAATACAGAAAATAGTGTTCCATGTCACATCTTGCACATCCTGAGCTTCAAACTGCCCCTTTCAGCAATGCAGTTGAACACATGCTTATATCCTATTGACTTTCTAGCATTAAAACTTAACAGCTTGGCTGAATTGGGGTAGACTTAAGCAAATGATTAAGTGCTTTTCTGTATCAGGTGTCAATGGAAGGGGAAATATTGGTCTTCTCTGCTTTTAATCTTCAGTCCTACTGTTGTGGAGTTTATATAGCCAGTTCTGGGCCAGGCAACATCTCTGTGAAATTCTGTATCCTCTTACAGCTGTGTGTATGTTTTTGTCTGGTTAACCAGCATGGGGTATAGTGCACAAGGTGGACTGCTTCTTGTTTTCTTCCTTCTAGCACATTTCTCAGGTCACTTCCATTGAGTTACTTTTTCATATATTGATTCTGGGGAAAAAAGTATTGAGTGCTTGTTTCAATACTGCCCAGCATAGCTAGATGTAGCAATTTAGCTCTCTTATGGCAGAAATGAGCAAACTCCCACTGAGACAGCCATCCATTGATTAACATCAAATACTTACAGCCTTTAATGTCATTCTTTACCTAGACTCCTATATTATTAGGTAGTGCCTGGTTCAGAAAACACAGGGATATAAATCCAATTCCATTTTTACCCCCTCCCAAGAGAAGGAGATTCAGAGGTAAAACATAGTCCACCTGAAGCATAAATCTGTAACTTATTGTTAGATGCACAGTATCAGACAACAAATTTTCCACTGTATGCTGTTGAATTACTTTCCACAGATCTCTCATTTCTCCATCATCATGCAAATGGATGACTATTTGGTAATATACATCTGAATAAAAGCTTGATACACTCTGCTTTGTCTCATGGTGAGTATTACAAGAGGATTCCTTCTCACGAGCCTACCACCAGCCTAACTGGAGGGCCTTTAGGAAAGGGCTAACCTTTGATATTTTTTAGAACAGTAAAAGACAGTTTGGCTGTTGTGATCTGCTCTGAACTAATTTACCAGTGTTAATCAACAGAAAAGCCACTAATGAACTAGTGGCAGATTCCCTAGATCTTAAGCAGGTATTGCACAGCAGGGGTTCTGCTGTCTGTTAGTGAAATACCCCTGCATGTTTCTAAATAACACAAATTTTTGTGTTATTGTGGCTGAAAGCTGATTTACTTTATTTCTTTCTCAAATATTTGATTAATTGGCTATTTCCTGAACAATGTCTCACTGCTGCCTTTACCAGTGAAAGATGAAGTTTTCCAGAAAAGCTCTATATACGTGTGATTATTTTTAGCAAGAATGTCTTGGTAACTTCAAATTTCACATGACTTTGACACAGACAAGTAGCTACAGTTGGCAGCCCATGAGACTGGGTTGTGTTAACCTTAAAAACTGTGGGAACGCTTCTCCTGTGTGTATTTTATCCAAAGCCAAGAGTCAACACAATGAATAAAAATTTAGATTTGAACAGTTTTTTAGAAAGACTTGGGTTTAGTCAATTCTTTCCCATTGGGGGTAACAAGATTACATTATGTAATTAATTCATAGGAATAAACTTCATGGAGACAAAAGAGCTAAATTAAGCTTGCTGTGAATTAAAATAGGTTGGAAAATTCCTGAGCCTTTTACTACCTAAGGGAGAGGTCTTAGAATAGCCGTGTAGATGGAATGAAACTGATTAGATGTCTAATAAACCTTATCAGAAGTTGATACTTTTATGAAAAGGGCCATTTAAATGGGTGCTAGTACTCCAGAGAAACAGGATTTGATGGCCTTTTGTTAAGCCTTTTTCATGAACTTCATGCACAGCATACATGGTATTGAAGTGATACTCAGGCAGAGCAGCTTGTAGTTGTTGTTTGCTATAGAGACAGTTAAAATATCAATGATTTGATTTGATATACGCTGTATTTTAATTATACATGAAAAAAGTGTATCTACCAAATACCCATTGCATACCTATATCTTCATCTCCCAGTCTCAAACATGACTGAATACAGGCCCAGGAGTTTTGTCTGGATGCAGTAAATGGCAACATCTCAATCTACTGCTTCTTGCTCATAACTGAGAGTAGATTCTGTAACTGTGCCAGTGGGAGAAGGGGGCCATGGTGTGGTTCCTGCAGCATGGCTAATGAATGTAGTGGTTGTGGCCACCATATCTGTGTGCTCTGGCTTGTTATCCAGCCTCCAAATGGCCCAGGGAGCCCATGGGAATGAACACAGACAGAGATTGCCCTGGACCAGCACTGTGGGAAGTATGTGCAGTATGCAGTGCATGGAGGAAAAATGCTCTTGGGGTGTTTGCCGCCAGCCTGGGCACACAGCAAGATGTGAAGAGGGAAGGAGGGAGAGGCATCCCTCCTATTGCACTTGTGCCATGACCAAATGAGTAAATGAGACAGCTCTCCTTCAAACACCTCAGCTCAGCTGCTGGCTTCACAATCCAGTTTTGTTTTTCATAACATTAAATAGGCTAGACTGCTTAATTGACACGTAACCTCACACAGTTAGAAAGTTTAATGGAGCAATGGATCTAGGCAAATTTAGCCCCTAGGTTGCTAATTTGATTCAATATCACTTTGTCATTAACTCCTCTGAGTTTTATGTATTTAAATAGTATCTTCTCCAAATGTGAGTAGCACAGAGACTTTAGTATTACATATTTGACTAATTTATTAATCATCATGGCTGGATTTCAGTTAAATACCATCTGAGTGCAAAATAGTATAAACCAGTCTCTAAGAAAATGTTAAATTTGAGGGAGAAAAAATGTGAGACACTTTATTTGAGGAAGATTTCCAGTGACATAGGTTGAAGAAATACTTCCCTAGCAGGGTATTTACAAAGAACTTCAGCATTTCATCATGTGTACAGCTCAGTCTTGCTTTATAAGCAGATACTGTGCATGGATTTTGCTGGAGCAGGTTCTAGAAAGAGTTAACATTCCCCCTGACTGGGGGGAAGTCCACAGCTGCATCCCCTAAGCACAGGGATTTCCAGTCTCTGGGCTGACCCAGCTGTCAAGAATTAAGTAATTCCTCGGCACTCTGTAAAAGGGAGGTGCTCAGAAGGGTCAATTTGGCTGTTATTAGGGGTTAGATGTTTTGTGAGGGACAGCAGGGGAAAACAAGAGTTAAAAAAAATACATTCCTTTACTTGCTTTTTTCTCCCTTTATTAGCTTCAAACTTTACAGAAAGTGCTTTCATATTTTCCTTTTGAGCTGCTATACCTGGGCAGATAGGGTGTATGTTTGAGTTAGACTGTTAGCACTATTAAGCAAAGAGTCTCTTTCTCAAGTCTTGCTTCTATTAGGGAGTAAAGGGTTCCCAAGCAATTGTCCTCTAAAAAGCTAGGGAAGTTAGTCACAAGTTTCCCTTTGGTGACCATGATTTGCCATGATTCATTGAGCTAGGTTGTTATAAGATTGAGTGCTCTTTCCATGAAGCAAAGTTGTTATTGTTCTTTTTCTCTAGGTCTAAAAGGTGTCTGGTGTCATTTTCAAAAACTTGATTAGGGGGAAAGCTGCTCTGTATGCAGTACTCCATTAGAGACTGTAAGTTACCTAAGAAACTACAAGAAAGGCTGAGGAGGGGGATAACTTGGTATTCATTTGAAAGATTAAATCTGATGAATTAAAAGCAGCTCTCAGACTACAAAGAGAGGTTGTATAGTTTGTAACAAACTGTAGTAGCAGAGAAGCGCTATTATGATTTGATGAAGGGAATTTTGGAGAGCAGCATTAGAAAGTAGTCCTGTTAGCTCCCATTGTGCTCTGGCATTGTTTGGCTGTGGTATTTGTACATGTTACCTGAACAAATATCTTCAGCTGGCTGAGTCTGGATCTTCCCAAATGGGCAATCACATAACTCAGTCTTAAAGAGTAAGAATTTATTGAGGGCAACAGATTTGTATTAACTCTGTGAGCTTAATTATTTTATATGAAATAGGGGGCCACCATATGCTAGCAATAGCAAGGACACCCTCAAGCAACTCTGTTTACACAGCTCTTGTTATGTCAGGTCTTTTTTCACCACAGTAAGAATTGTGTTTCAAATTCTTGTTTTGAGACAAGAATTCTACTTTGTACAGAAAAAGAACATCTCTCCCGCTCCCCTTCTTACTGCTTGATGTAGATAGTCACACTGCTACTATGTATTTCTAGATGATTACAGAAAGTTTTTCCTGGATTCAGTCTGTTTTCTGCTTTATCCTGTGTAGCACAGACATCATGATCCCAGAGCTATAACCTCACTTCCTTTTCCTGGGTAAAAGAAGCACACTTTGACTGTATAGCAGGCTCAGGAGGAAAACAGCATCTAACAGAATACTTTTTACAAACGAATTGAATAAGCAGACAAAAGGGTCAAGGGGAGCCATGCAAACAACTGAAGTTACTAAGCCACTGATGTACAGGAGGTGGCTCCTCCTTGCACAGCCCAGGTGCAAGGCTAAGAATGCTTGCAGTTGCCTGCAACTTGCTAGCTGGTCCTTGTTCATACCAACATCCCCTTACAGAACTTTGTAGAACAGTAAGGGAATGGCAATGTTTCCAGGGGACAGAATCTACTTATGAAAGCCAGGAAGCACTTGGGAACATTTTGTCTCTCTCGCTTATGATGACTCTATTTTTTTATTCTTGCACTATAGAGATTTATCCTTCCATGCTTTAAGGATACAATAGAACAGGTCTTTTTTTTTTCCTTTTTTTTTTTTTTTTTCATTACTTTCTAAGTTGTAAAGGGGCCTTTTATTGAAAAGAACCATAAAGCACCCCGGAAAGCCACAGGGCCTAGCTTTAGAAAGCCAGACTAAGATTAATCTCATGTGTTACTAGGACACAACAGACACTGATGTCTCAGAACCATCTGAGGTAGAAGGGCCAGTAGACTTTACTGGACTAGTCTTTTTAAATGTTAGGTCTACTAGAGCTGTTAATTACGAGCTTAACTGCCACCTTTTGTGTTTTTAATTAGTAAAGAACAACAATTTCTTTCTTCACCATAGGACAGAGATATATATTTTATAAGGCAAACAGCAGCTGCAGGGTGTGGGCATGGTTATTACAAAATAATCGTGCCCACAGGGGTCAGGGAGGCATTTGGTTCTGCCTCGTGCCTCTTAAGAACCTTAGGGTACAATTGCTGTGTGATGGTAGCCTCCCTGTCATTTTGTATTATTTAACAAATTCCACTACATTGTCTTCAAGCTCTGCCTTGAGGTTATTGTGAAGAAACTAAAATATCTGCCATGCTGACTGCATCAGCAGTTCACCTCCTATTTGAGTTTACTGCAGCTGTCAAACAGGCATGGGTCTGTTTGTGATGTGGGATGGGGGAGAAACATTACAGAGTTATGCAACTTAATGCCCAGATCCTGTTATTAGGGCAGTTCTACATATAAAAAGGAACATAAATAGGTCATAGACTAATTTAATAGCACCTTAATCTGTCAGTTATCTGATTGTCACAATACCACTTCTGTTTTACACAAGAAGTGATTACAGTACTCCCTTCTAGTGTTACTTTAGAATTTCACATTTTGGATTTCACAGACTATTGTGCTTAATTGACTACATCTTTTGGTGTAGTCAATTAAGTAATTAATTTATTTTAACCTGTACTTGTTCAAGAAAGACTTCCTGTCTTCATTTGAACCTATCAAATGAGACTTTTTTGGCTATAAGACTTTGTTCCAGAGGTAAATCTTCACCCGTGGTCAGTTTTTTTGGCATTTAACTAACTAAATACTTGGACCTCCATATTCTACCTCACTCTGTAATGCCTTTTCTTTGCTTTTAGAAAGCCTTTGCAATGAGTCCACTCTTCAGTCATCTTTTGAAAACTCTAATTATATGGAGCCTAATGCTTTCCCTGCTCCCCCACCTTGAATCACTTTGTTGTTCTTTTCATGTCTTTGTCCTTAGACCTATTATTCTCATTACAAGTTAATTATTTCATTTTGATTTTATAGCATCTGTCAAACACTCTAGGCATTTTCCATAAATTAAATCTGCAAGCTTCAACTGAAAGCTTAACATAAACAATGTAGAACAATTCCATCAAATAATAAGCACTCTCAAAAACACGTATCACTGTTTCTTGCCTCAGTATATCAGCTAGTGTAATGGAACTTATGTTAATAGCTCTCTACTCGTGGTTTAAAAAAGCCAAAAAAGGAAAACCAGCATAAATAAATCTCTTCCTTGTATTATTCTGAATCTTATGGAGTTTTGGAGTCTTCCTATTGACTTCAGTCATTTTTATATTAGACAAAATCCTTACAAACCTATTTGAGAGTAAAATTTCCACTATTAGTAGTGACATTGAGGGTTTTGTGAAATAATGAGTATTCTAGAAATCATGTCTCATGTATATATGCCCAAGGTGATGAAGTACTGACAAAGCAAACTCCATATTACGTTACAAATTTTCCTTAACCTTATTAAATAGTGATTTAGGAAAAAAATACTTATATTGCCATAATGACTTTAGTGAATATCTGTGTATTGGTAGACCATTCAGAATTAGGACATCTGTCTGAATTAAATGAAGTGCCTAATAAATAGTGTAACCAGTTTTCTGTTTCAAACCTTTTTTTTTTTTTTTTTGATTTAATGAGGTAGGATATGATTTTAATAGTCAGCACTGGAGGATCTGACCACTTCTCAAATGTTGGTGACTGTTTTACTCAGAGGAAACATTAGCCTGATTTCAGGACCTGAGGTGATCTTACAGAGAAATTGCGTCATTGGCAGGAACAAAATTTCTGGGTCATCAAATCCACTCTGCCACTAAAACAGCAGCAGCATAAACTCCCATCAAACTCCATCTTTAAACCAGCTTTTTTGCTGCATTAGAAATCTTAATTTCTCTAGTGGCTGAAGCATCTTTCTGTTCAAACTTTTCTGTCTGGTTTGCTGCTCTTTGTTCTTATACCAGCTGTGAACCAAAGCTTTGAAAGCTCAGCTCTTGATCAAGTTGGTGTCTTTGATGGACCATAATCGTAAGTACGTTGATTTTCAAACAAAGAAACAATCTCAGCTTTCTTCAGCTTCCTGGGAAGGCTCTTTTCATGTCACTTCCCAGTCATGCTAAAACCTTTCTGCATAGCTTTTGCATACTTTCTGCATACTTTCTTGAACATGGATGATGCAGCAAAGCAGAGTAATTTCTCCCTATGCTTTATACTTTGCACAATGCAATTTATACTTCCCCAGTTCTTCTGGAAAGACTAAAACTAAGGTATCCCAGACATATTTACCTTTTTCATAAAAATGTAGCATCAAGTAATTCCCAGGTACTGTGAGACCTATTTAAAATATGCAATATCTACTTTTCATGTTCTGGTCCAGAAAATTCCAGCTTATAATGGTAATCAATACTAATCTTTAAATATGTGAGCTTGTGACTTGTTTATTTTCACCTGTGAATGGTGTGACACAGCTTGGAATATGACCTTGAACTCTATAACTTGCACCTTGTACTATGACCACAGGACTCACCCTCCACTTACTGCAATCTATAAATGAGATATTTTGCCTGTGGTCAAAAAAATGTTACATCTGAGATGATAGCTGGCTAGAAGTACTCCATTTCTTGAATAGTAAAAGTCATTCTGTATTATCATTTTCTGACTGCAAATATAGATTTTGTAAACTTGTTGGGAAATGGATTTTGCCCCAAAAGAAATGTTCACTGCACAAAAATTACAACGAGCTAGAATAAACCCCAAAGCTAAGAAATTAGGTTTTAATTTTCAAAGGATTTATTTTTATGCTGTTTACACTAACATTTAGTCCAGTTTGACTTGATTTGTTACTTTGTAGTTGCTTTCTGTCACATTTTAATCCATGTTTTACACATTGAAGTAATGAAATTTCAGTGGTACATAATAATAGATCATAGCTATGATCAGAGACTCATTTGTGGTACAGAGACTGCCATTAAAATGCAGATTTAAGCGTAGAGCATTTATTTACTTCCTCCAAGCTAAAGTAGTCCTTTAAAAAAAAAGAAAAAAAAGAAAAACAAAGATACTCTTTAAAAAAAATGCATTGCTATGATGTGTCCTCTTTCAAAAAAAATTTTTAAAAGAGGGAAAAAAAGAAGATATGAGGAGAAAACTGCATTTCAGACTTGATCTCAGGTCTACAATACAGACCTACTGACTACCTATTTCTAACAACTGTATTTGTAACTTCTTGTTAAATTGAAATATTTCGAATCCTGTTTATTTCACTGCTGATTTTCATTGGTTGCTTGCCTTGAACAACTTTTAATTCTCAAGATCTGTTTAATTGTCTTTAAACACTCTCTCTGGGAGAGCCTGTGAAGAGATTGTCATAAGAGGGAGTTGATCTGTACTGGATGATCCAGCATCTGCCAAGAAATAAAAAATATGTTATGAGAAAGTAAGGGAAACTTTGCCTTCTGAAGGAAAGCAAAGATCCTGAAATGTTAGGTGAGAAGAAGCTCGAGAATAAACCTGATGCAAAAGGGTCTACAGAAATTATGCACTTGTTTTCTTTTAAAGATAGCAATAGATTTAAGTAATTGTTTCCATCTCCAAGGATTGTGTGTCACTGCCGACCTTTCTGGGGAAGTCACCTGTCTCTGAAGTGACGCCATCTGTTTAAGATTGTGCTGTAGCATTAAATTATCAAGTAGGAAAGGAAATCAAGTAAAACACCAACTGCATCTAGAACAGGAAGAAAAATATGAATTTGCAGATTTAACTAAGGATTGGGAATTCTAGTCCGTTTACTATGGTATGGAGTTTCATTTATTAAAATAGAGAAGTTAAAATCTGAAGAAAGATCTCAGCTCTCACGTTACATCAGAGAGTCATATGGTCCAACTACTGCCCTGTTGTGAATATTCTCTAGAGATTCCCACAATTCTACTTAGTTTTACTTCCTGAAGTGCCTTAGTAGCTCCTCTTGGCACAACACCCTGGGTCATGAAGGAACTGAGTACAAACCCCCTTCTCCTCTGCTTTCTTCCCTGCCATATTTTCAGCCTACTTTGTAAGAAACCCTGTGGGGTTTCTTACCTCAAACACAACAGCACACCAGGTAAATCTCCTGTTTTGCTACAAAGGGAAACAATGATCTTGTAATTAGGGCATTGAATGAGGCTCAGGGGAGTGGGCTCAATTGGTGTATGACCTTGGCAAGTCCTTTAGTCTTTCTATGCCTTGGTTTCTAAACGGTAGGATCTAGTATTACCTACCCACTCACTGAGGAATTTGAAACATAGTGGCAGGGCATGGCTATCACTGAAGAGTAAAATACCATGGTCCAAAGCATTTGACTGATAGTATACCACTCCACCCAGAACACTGAAGATGATAAAGATGAAAATTTTAACTCTGAAAATTTTTCTCTTGTATTTAGAAAGTTGTTTGATTGGGGTGAGGCAAATATTTCTCCCCTCAAATTTTCCAAGGCATAACTTCCATTTCCTTGGGGTGGTCTGCAATAAAAAGAATTGCTACTTGTCTGACAGTTTGTTTCCAACTGCTGCAAGCATGTCATTAAAAGCATCTTCCTAAACCACGCATCAGTTTTCTTGACATCTGTCACGCAGCTTAGATCATCATTTTTCTGCCTTATGACTAAAGAGTCATACTGTAAACATTCTTTCATTACTTTTAGTTTCATGTCAAAAAGAATCATATAGTTATTTTCAGCATGTCCAGCTTTCCCTACTAATGGTAACCACAGATCTACAAATACACACACTGATAATCCTTTCTTTGCATCCCTTTTCTGGTTTCTGACAAGCTTCAGAAAGACAGATGTAGGCTTTGCAGGAAATCAGGTGTACATATTGCTAACAGATTGCTGGACAATCTAATAATGAAGCCAGTTAGCTCTTACCATGCTATTTCTGTTCTTTGTTCCCACTGATAGGTGTGACTCTTAAAATGTTCATAGCTAGACTTTTCAAACTGCTGCTGTTTATTCTTTATCCTTTTTCTCTTATTGTCTTTTTCTTGCAAGCTCTCCAGTTAAGTAATTAATTGCACTATTCTTTTTTGGTTGCCCTCACCTCTGAGGTTGTTCCTATATTGTAAGCACCTGTATCTGTCTTCCACTTTTACATGTGCACTTTCATGTTATCAACTAAAATCTGGCATCATGCTTGACTGTAATTCAGATGTCAGTTTGGATTGAAGCCATACCTGGGAGTATGTGCATTTGAAGTGGCAGGGAGTAAGTGACTGATAATGAAAATAAGCATTTATTTTGTCATAACCTCAGCAGATCATTTATTGGAGAGCATATTCTAATGAGTGCCACCCACACCAGATGTGTCATTGGGGATTAGATCAGATCCCTAATAAGTATGTTGACAGACATCCAAAGAAACTTGAGGGGAAGGAAAAGAGATTGAACAATTTTGATCTAGAAAATAGTGGGTCAGGGATCTATGGTATTCATATTAAAACTTCTGACTATGTCTTTATATACAGAATGTAATAGGTAGAATGTCATGATCTGATTGAGAGATTTGGGCTGCATTTTTTAAAAACCTTGACCCCCAGGATTCCTGCTGACTTTTCATTTCCATATTCCTCAGTAGCATAAACATGTATTTTCCTAAAGCTCCTAATGTGGAGAAAGCCATGTCTTCAGTCTGTATCTGTGTCTGGGATTCACACAGGTTTTCTGTCAAAATTATGTTAATACATTGGCATACACTATAAAATAAAGTCGTGTTATGCTTTTTCTTGCCTCAATTTACTCACTGGCTATTATAACTATTATTATTATTACTACAAATGTTAGAAAATTTTTGGGAATTCAAGACTCCCTCCTCTCTACTTTCTCACTCCCAGAACCTGGAATTTCTTCCTGATGCCATTTTTCATGTTCTCTACTCCTTACTTAATGACAACATCTTTTATAACTGTGAATATTCCCCATCCAGAGACCAGCTGAACACTATTTTGTTCCTAATGCTTTCCAGCTATGGAAAAACTTGATCTTAAATGGATGGGGTTTTTTTCTGTCGTATATGGTGCTATCATAATTCTCTACTCTTAGCCTTCTAACTTTCAGAAGCAAAGCCTGACTTGGAAGTAAAATACCAAGAAAAATACATTCTGAATGAATTCAGGATTCAAAAATAAATAGTGTGAGTGTATTGTTGCCAAGTGGAATCCAGAATAATTGCATAAAATATTTCATGTTAAACATTAATCAGAAATAGCAGTAGAGCTTCTCTTAGATTATAATAAAAATGTAGAAATGACAATTCTTTATGGCTTAATAAAAGTTTGTTTTGTTTTTGTTTTTTTTTCTCTTTATTCTATTTTTTACTGTGAATTGAGAATTTCAGGAAACTAATGATAAAGAGCTCAGAATTTTCATTATATCCTATGTTGAATAACACAGAAACTTAATTCTACATGATTTTGAGTCAGTAGACAGTCTTGCAACCAGTTGCCCAAAAGCTCAGTTGGGTTTTTAAACTTTCATGTATTTCATAAAAAATTGTAAATTTTCCAGTGAAATTTCACAGTGAGAAATTCAAGCCAGGACTGAAACTTTGGACACCTGTTGCCATTTTTCTTGTTTTGTGTTTCCATAATAGAAAGGCATAAGATGCAAATTAGATTAGATGTTCCCATTTCTCTGTACACTGGGGCAGTCAAAAATCCTCTGGAATCCTGTCAGAATTCCTAGCTGTGGTATTCTTCAGCTTGCAATTCATGGCAACAAAAGACTCCTAATCCCTGGTTTTACTCAAATGTACAGCATGCTACAGCAAGCAGGTGTGTCATGACTTTTCCAGTTATGAGAAAACAAAAGCTAAAACTGAGTAAAATGTTAACATTGATTGTGATGGGTCCAGGTCTTTAGGAATCAAACATGTGAGAATGACTAGAAGAACTGAATTTTAGAAATTATGGTATTGCCGCATATCCCCTGGTGAAAAATGTCAGCCACACCAGACTGATCATCTTGTTTTCACATTGGGTCCATCCTCTAAAGTCTTAATCAAATTTGTGTGTTTAGGTTGGAAGCATTTTGAGACTGAATCCAGTCTCTTTCCTAGCCTGTGAGGCACCTAATGCACTTCAGGCTCCCAGAAAAAACTATAAAAATGAGATTCAATAGCATTGTCTTTATATTTTCAGAAAAAGATGAGGCAGAATTAGAAATCTGAGGCTATCAAAATTTATAGGCTGGCTTTTGGATCAGGATTTTTTAATACTTGACAAATAATTCCATTAAAAACCATGTTATTCTGATGAAATTTTAGTCAGTTAATATTGTCATTATTAACACCTGGTAAAAAAAAAAATAGTAAGAGCTGTTCCTTAGTTGTGTTTGGGTTTACATATTTTCATGAAGTGTATACAGATATTATAATTTATGCATTTATATTAATTATTTCCAGGTATCAGAGTTACTGACACTTTTGCCTCTATCCTTTGTGAAATACTGCACATCCATAATACATTGCACATTTTACATAAAAATCTTGAAAAAGAGAAACCGAGGAAGAAAACCAGAAATATTATTTTGCTGAAGGTAAAAATACTGTCTTCATTTGCAGTTTCTCTGGTTTTGAAAATGTTTTAGGAGATTTAGGGAGGTGGAGGTGTGTGAAAGGACACATGAAAGGTTTGGAAGGACTTTAAAAAAAAAAAAAAAAAGATTCAATAGACCAGGGTTTTTCAGTTTGGAAAATAAACCAGTGAGGGGAATATGACAGGGGTCCATTAAATTCCAAACCAGCAGTCAGAAGTGATTGGAAAATTATCCTTTAGTGTAACTTCTAAGAGAAGAACTAATTGGCCTTGAGTAATGGCAGGGTCAAAACAGCAGAAGGCAATGCATGGCAGAGAGGCTTCACCATGGGATACTTTGGACTTGAAAAGTTTACACCATTTTAAAAAGTCTTGTAGAGATACTACTGGAAGGAAACTCTGTTTTGTGTTATTCAAACACAGAAATATTTCCTCTAGCTAGGAAAGTTTCTAAACTGCAAAAATTGCTGAGTGCCAAAAGATTGTATCACAGAGCGCTAGACTGTGCGTCTGCCCTGCAAAGGCACGTTTGGCATTTTGGGTGTTGTGGCAGGCAGGACAGTGGGCTGTCCTGGGTGCAGGGCAGGGTACATTTCAGAGACTTGATGGAGGGACAGACAGGGCTGGAATCCTGCCCCTCTCCCTGGAACTGCTGTGATGGAACAGAGTCAGTGAAACCATGAAAAGGTAAAGTCTGTGTGAGAGGAAGCATGAGCCTCACAACAGATTAACTCTGAAAACCAGCACAGAAGTCAATGATCATCCTTACAGGCAACACAAAAAGTATCGTAGGGAAGGGCTCTGTTTATGACTGGTATTGGGTTTTTTATACAAGACAAATGTGTGTGTCAGTTTATTCTGTCTAAATATCTTTATTCTCCCTAAATCTGTGTGAAATTCCTCATTGACCAATAGTTTTATTTTCTGCAGTGATCCTTTTCACCGATGCCTTCTTAAAAAAATTGGATTAGATGATCCTTGCTTCACATTTATCTTTCTGTGCATGTTATGGTTATAGCAGTCAAGGGTAGAAGCACCAGGGACTGTAATATTTTGAGGAACTGGAGAGAAAAGCAGAAAATATATTAGGGTTTGGACTGGAGCTCCTGCAGAGAGCAATGACTAAGATCCCATAAATATTTCCTGTTGGTCCAGCAGCTGCAGAAATTAGTAAGGTTTTCCCCACCCATTTATTTTAAGCCTTCACAGTGCCACCCCTTCTCCATGAACTGTATTTAAAATGTAAATAAAAAGAAGGCTTTTAGGAGATTTAACTATTTCCCTTGGTATTTAAATTATTCAATTATAACTAAAGCTATTAAAATACAGTTAATTAAAATGGTTAGATTGTTTTTCTTTGCACTGATCACAGCATTGCCCTACTTCTCCCTCTAGCTGTTTAATTCCTATTAAAAATGATAATGCTTTGCTTTATTCATTAATGCAGTAACCTTACGTATAGTCTTCAAGTGATCTCTTTGGTACAAACTGTGCTGGATTTCTTCTTTTCTAACAGTGAAGCAGAAATTTTCCTGTAGTCTTTGGAGGTTTAATCAGCAATAAGAGGACTTAGAATTTAAACATTAGCTCTGCCAAGTAATGAGAAATAGCACAGCTCCCAGTAAAAAGCTTTGGCTTAATTTTGATGCAGTATAATGTCATTAGGGACAATAGGAGAACCCTGGAGTTTAATAAAAGGTAGAACCTAAATAAAGGTTTCATACCTGAAAATAAAAAATTGCCAAGTCTACAATTTAAAGTATTTCATCTGAATAGTTTTGCAACACTCTGTTGGGAATAGTAATCCAGATGAAGGCTGAGGGGTAAGTGCCTTAAAATATGTAAGAGATGCAAAGGCAAGTTCATCTCATCTGATCTTTATCTTGACAGATAAGGGAGCAAATCTACCCCTGTGGTTTTTGGCATTTAGATTAGTACATTAAGATTATCCCTTCTCCCTCAAGATCATAGAGACCTTCCTTATGAGGCCCTTGTCTCCTTTGGGAGGCAAAGTTGTAGTGAAATGAGGAGAACTTGATAGCTTCACATCCTCCCTGCATAACGGGGTTTTTTAAGGCAAAGTCCAAAAGAAGCTTCTTTCAGCTGTTTGTGTGGCCTTGTGTGGTCCTGTGCAGTACAAGACAAATGTCTGTGAAGGCACAAAGGATGCCATGCAGCTCCTGTGACAGTAATGACATCAGGTCGAGGGAGTACCACGGCCCAGGAGGATCAGAGCTTGATTTGTCTTTGATCACCAAAGCACTGAGGGATTATACATATAATGCCACACCCACAACACTGATTTCTTCCCTCCCTTGTTGGGGAAGACTCACAGGGAGGGATGTGCCTATGTTTGGTAAAGAAGGAAGAGCCCTGAGTGATTGTTTGCCTCCACCATGAGTGTCTGCACAGAGGGAGAGCATATGGCCTGGGAATATTACAGTTTGTGAGATTTACGTTCATAGGCTCTTGCTGAAATCCAGCTCCACTGAAGCAGACAGCAGAACTCCTTCGGATTGCAAATTGCTCACTCATACTTACTTTCATATAATATCAGTTTCACAAGGAGATAGTCTCTCTTCCATGTTTCTCAAGGGCATTTCAGGCTTTAGGTATTGTTATAGCCCACAAGCCTAATAAACATCATTTGCCAAATACAGGATTGCCTGAAACAAGGCTGCTGTTGGGGACCTATGCAACAGTTCAGTCTGTCTCCTGCTGTGTGACAGAGAACATGTAAGCATGGGGTACTGGTAATGAGAGAGCTGCAGGGTGCTCAGCATCTGTATGAATGGGATGGGAGGGCTAAAAGTCTAATTTGAAGCTTCCTGATGTAGCACATGGGGATGGAAAAGGTGCAAATACTATAAATTTAGTTTCAGCTCTGAACAAAGTTAGGACCAGCTATGTTTATACTTATAATTGTTGGAAGAATGATGAAAATATAGGTGTTCTTGCTGATTATTTTAGACCTGTTATCTGCAGTAGGTATTGCTGATTATGAACCATAAGCACTGACTGTAACAGGAGTGTAAGTGGAGAAATACGTTCTGTCTGCAGTCACCCAGAGAACTGGCCAGAATTTGAAAACCTCTGGTATTTCAGTCCATGTTAAACCTGTAACTTTTAGCCAAAGAAAGATATGTTTGCTTCCTATAATCCTACCTGTCTGTGTGTTGTATGATTTTCATTGTAACCATTGAGATCTCAGTGAATATAGCATAAATGGGAGCATTTACTTAGTCTAACTCTGTATCTCTCTTACCATAAAATTTAGATTTTTACACAGTGAAATCCGTATACCTCCTGCATGAAGGTTTCAGAAATTTTACTTATTGTTTGCCAAGGGTTTGCATGGGTCTGAATCTTAGGGAGTCTTAAAACCAACTACTAGGTGGGACAACTTCCAGGACTTACTCCATGTTTCCAAGACTTGGAAATTTGGGGCTTCTATCAGCTCAAATGAAAGACATTGTTTACAGCTTTAAAGGAAATTTTTCTTTTAAGTTGAAAATTGATTTGTCAGTGAAAGATAGTTGCTTTTATACTCTGTAATGTTACATTATACTTGAATAGTTTAATAGGTATCTCAAGTTCTGTTTACATTTTTTTCTCCTTGTAATTGAAGTTCTCATCCAAGGGCTTCAAATTAGTCTAAGGGATCAGTCAGTACTATCAAACAAACAAGTGTTTTAGAAATATAAAACAGACTATGGATGTTTGCTCGTTCAGTCAGTGGAGGCTCCTGCAGAGACATCTGCTTCCTAACTTGTGATGAGGTTGTGTGGGTGGAAAGGTGGATGATGCTTCTAAAGTGCTTTCTTTTCATTCACACAAACCATTCCTGAGAGACTTTGTAAGGGATACCCTCTCCTTCCTTCCTAGGCCATCAAAGTTGCAGCTGTTATCAGCACTCCAAGTTTTCTATTCCCTGATTTGGTCAGCAGGGCTGATTCAGCTGATTCAGAGAAGCTTAGCTCTTTCTTGTACTGCATATTACATGTCACATCTCCTATGCCAAAAGGAATAGCAGAAGCAATTTAAATATTTTGTTTCCGGAGAAGAAATTATAATTGTTATGCTAAGGGTATATTACAAAACTTTGTTTATGGTCTTATTGTATGATTACAATTTCATTTGCCAAGTAGGTGGTTGAGTTGATGCAGTCCTTGAAAAATTAGTTTTGCACTGGCATAAATCCATGTATTTTACACAGCACATTCCTGTTTTCTACAAAGATTGGTCTCCTTACAGTTCTCCATTTGTTCTTACTATTATATGTGTTTTACTAGATGTGGGAAAGAGTCTACATGGAATACAAACATGGAAATTTTACTTGACTGTTTATATTGTGAGCTGTTTAAATGGCAAAAGTAAATCAAGTCTCACTTTTCATGCATAGTTAAAAAGTCCACATTCCCTTGTGAAACACAAAATTCAATTTAAAAACTCTGATATGACATGAAATAGTAGAAGTATTAGACTAAGGCAAGTCTTAAACTTCATATGCACACCTTCTGTGGTTTTTTAAGCACTACTTCTGTGAGCAGGCAGTTCTCTGCTGCTGTATTGTCACTATCTGTTCTTATTTGTTCCTACTGTGAAGGACAAATGTTTTCTCCAACAAGAAATCTGAGTGGTAATGCAGGCTAAATCACTGGACAATCAAACGACTGGCCATTTAATTTTGCAGTTCTTGATCAGTTTGATATTTACAGAGGGTGAAAGCAAGAGAGAGCTTCAAATTCTAGCTTTAAATTGAGTCTACATTTATCCTAATCTCATCCCCAAATTTTACATTTGGAGTGTGTTTTGAAAATACTGTAATTTTGCATAAATTATAAAACAATCATAATTTGAAAAAATGTTTTTCAAGCATTTCTCATTATATAGATCATAATTCTGGGATCTTATCTATATAATTAATTTTTATGGTGCCAAATTTATCGGGTATTTTGGATTTTTTTAGAATGCAAGTTGGGAAGCCTTGCAGGTGCAGAATAACTGCTTCCTGGAGATGGCAATATTTTATTGCAGGTGACTGACTGGTTCTCTGATATGTTGGTGTTCTGTGGCAAAAACAATCTGAGTAAATCAATCAAAAAAAAAAGTTATAATCTGGAAAACCTTTCAGCTGGTTTTCCCCCAGTTGCAAGTACACAGAGTAAGAGCACCAGTGCTAAACTGCTCGAAAGGAGAAGATGAGAAAATCTGTTCAAATGCGGGCTGCAATGACTGAGCACACCCTGCAACTCGTCTCATTTAATCCCAGGAAGCATCAGGACTGCACATCAGTTTTAAGTGCAGCTTATCCTGACTCTTAGGATGCATTCATCCCGTGGATGCTCTGTGACATCTGTCATATGGTTATGTAAAAGTTCCCAATGACACGCCTGACTGCTAATCTTGGATCAGGGTCAATTCCAGTCATGGTTCCATGCAGCAAGGGGAGGGCTGCTGTTACCTCTGTGCCTCACCAAGCCCAGTATCATTCATGTGCACAGCGCCATCATTCTCTGCTTGAGTACTGCTCTCTAATATCTCTCCTTTTTTGTCTTGCATGACATGCATATTTATTTATATCATTCTTTTATCACGTAGCTCTGTGACCTTGCTATTTGTAGTAAAAATCAAATAAAGGCTGTGATAAGATATCCAAAGAGAATGAGTCATTAGAAACTCTTAACAAGTAAAATCAAAAAAGGTCAAAAATCTAAAAGCTATCAGTAATCATCTCAAATTTTTCAAAATTTAGCTTGTCATATAAAAATTTGTGACACACTATTTAATGTTTATCACATATCAGATATTTTCATTATTCCAAAATTTTTGTTTCTAAATCTTTTTTCATATAGGAAAACCCACTCAGAATCTGACATTATTTATATGCAACAAAAATTAGAATTTGAACACTAGAGAAGTGCTTATAAGCACAGGAGTGGTATGAACACAGTGTGGTAGGAATGCTTCCTTGTTTTTCTTGGCTGCTTATTTGTTTCAGTATTAAAAACTTCAACTTTCAAGGATTTCCCAGTATTCACTTTCTGGAACAAGTGCCTTTATTGTTTCTACAGTTTTGAAAGAAATATCGTGGAAGATGGAGAGTGATTTCCTAATTCAGAATCATATTTATTCTGAGTAGCTGATGCTTACTGACATGGTTACTTAATCAAGGATGCTTGTGACCCATATGTCAAGTCAAAATGAACGGTGGCTGAGCTACCAGGAATTGTTCACAGAAACTACATAATGTATAATTAACACAGTCTAGAATATGGAAATCTGTACAAAAGCAATTTGGTGATGGAAATAGCAAAGAAAAAAGCCTGACCCGCACATCATACCACATTTTTAGAAAGCCTTGATGGTGCCATATTAAGAAAAGCCAGTAGGTTTGCCAGCTGTTCACTTTCATTCCAAAATCCAAGTTAGAGGCATGAACCAGGTGTCACTTTCCTCCTCCCTTGCTACAAGTGCAGATCTAACCCCTGGCGTTTGACATGAATTCAAACCAGGGACCTGCAAAGTTAAAATTATGGATATATGCATGAGTTGAGCTGAAACAGCCAGCACGCTTTGCAGGGAGTGGCACAAATCTCACATTCAAGTGGATGTCACTCCTGTATGTCAGTGACTGTACCATTAAGTTACTGTGGCATTCTTCAATAAATGGAAATATAAAGCAAGCCAAAATATCAGAATTTAATTCTACAAGAAATAGCACCATTTTAAAGTTTCAATTTGGATAAAGAAATACAAATTTTCAGGAAAATATAAATTATCAGAAAAATATAATTTGACATCAAATATTTCAATATCAATTTTTACTGTATAATACAAGTTAAACTTATTATTAAGAAAATGCTGAAGTAATTAGAGAAAACAAAACAACAAACCCCTTGAGTCTGAAAAAAGTATAACTGTTTCAGTATGAAATATCAATTTTCCAAATTTTCCTTCATTATAGCAGCAGTAATGAAGCATTTTGTGACATTACTGCATTGTGGAATGACATTAAAACAGTAAAAAAATATAAAGAAGATAAAAAGTGTTTGACCTATTTGCTTTGTCCACAGGAATTAAAAATGAACATCATCTCATCATATTTTTATGAAGGTAGGGTTCAAAAAAGTTCTCAGTGTTGAAATGAGGAGCAGCTGAGAATGGTTAATGGCTACATTTGGCTACAGCACTGATGCCACTGAATAATTTGGTGTCTTCCCAGCATCTCTTTGGTGTCAGTGCATCTGACTGGCTTGTGATAGGGCAGAGAGCATTTCAACACAAAATAAAATAAATGTATGAGAAAGTATTTATTCCATCCACTTGAGCCTGACACATGCACTGTACCTCTTCTACAAAGGTGTGTCCAAAGGGGATAGTGAGGTGCAGGCCTGACCCCCTGGTAGGCATGCACCAGTCAGAGTTAACATCCCAACGAGCTGATCCAGGCTGCAGAGAACAGCCATGTTAGAGTCCCAGAAAAGCCTGGAGAGAGAGGGAGGCACACGTGTCCTTGTGCCTGACAGGCTGCAGTGTCAAGCAGTGACACGTTACAAGCATATCCCCCAGGGCTGTACCGAGCTGCTGCTAAGCAGGCTGTTCCAGTAGTCAGAGGTGTTTTCCTGGAGCCCACACGGCTACCACTGGGCTATCCTGCTGCTTTGTCACCCCCTCCTTTTCCTCTTTAGTGTTATTAGATCTCCATAAGGTTGTCCCCACGTAACTTTGAGATTTTGCTTTGTCTTTCCATTCCAACACTGTGCAATAAAAGCTTTCTTTCAGCTTCTGGCTACACTGGGTTTCCTCTGTGTGAGAGCTATTTTCCAGCCTCTCTCACTTCTTCTGGGGCCAGTACTCAACTCCAGGTTGTGTAACTGCTCCCTCACTCACTCTCCCACTTGTAAAATCTCCCTTTGTGTGGGCCCTGCTGGCTCTCAGTTTACTGTCTCTGCTGCACTGCCACATTCTTACACCTCTCTCTGGGTAGCCCTTGTGTTCACAGGCATGATTTTTCTCAGAGAACAAGTGACACCTTTAATCAGAGCAGCCATTGCCATTTCCAAGGCCTAGAGTGCAGCCAGCATGCAAGATAGTGTCTGTGATTGCATCCTGTTTTAGTCAATCTGATTTTCCAGCCTTGATAGCTAAACCAGACCTCTTAATATTTACATTTCTTTCCTTAAACAATGTTTACTTGTCAAAGCTGTGAAATGACAGATACAAAGAAAACAAAAGACTTGTTATGTTGATTTCACTGTGGAATGCATCAGTCAAGTGTGAGGCTGAGAGAATACGCTCCTTTTATACCAGTTAATAGCATTTTTTTATGTTTGTTTATTGAAATCATTCTTTTTTGTTTCAATAGAGTAAATCTGAAGTCTGTTTATTAGAAACTCAGTAATTACACAGTAATCAAATCACTTCTGATGGGTTAGTGCTTGCTCTTTGCCTCTTGATTATCATTACAAGTGAAATGAAAACACAAGAACCCGTGCTTATTTGCCATGCAGACAGTGAGTCCTTGAGAAAAGGTGTAGAAATCAAGTGGACATTACAGCCACAGCGTGTCTGAATGTTGCTGCCTGCAACTGCTTTGGGAATGTAACAACTACTCTTTTTGGAAAATACTACTTGTCACAGATTTCCTTTTTAATAAAAGCTTTGAAAAAGAAACCCTAGAATAAGAGGCATTAGAGGGAAGGAGGTAGAGGAAAAAAGGTGCTCTGTATTAACTTCTCCTTGTGATTATTCAGGAAGAGAGATTATTAGCAAGTGGTAGAGAAATAGACAGGGAAAAGATTTGTGTATTTTCCTCCATGAATTCAGCTGTGGAGTCCTTTGAGCCTGTGTCCTCCGTGGACTTTCTAAAAGATAGGTTTCATAAACAGCTGTATCAGTCCAGCATCCAAAATCACCTTTAGTAAAGCAATAAATTTTATTTGTGACAAATAGAAAAAGTTCTGAGTGAAAGAAGACCTTTGCTTTCAAAAAAAGTGGAGGCCTTTCAATTAAGAAACAGATACTATGTCCCAGTTCTGAATCTCACACAGAATCTGTGAAGATTTTGAAAACAATATTTAGACTAAGTATTCACTGAATGATCTTAAATAATAATACCTGAAAATTATGCTTTACCAAGAGACAATAGATAGAAACAGAGATATCATCTTCAATTTAGAGAAATCTGTTCTTCACATTCCTTGGAAAAAGGGCATCAGCTGCACTACAGCTGGGGGGATGGTAGAAAATATACCTGTCAATCACACATGTAATTTCTGATATTCAAGCCATACCAGGGCCACTTGGCACCCCAAAGTACTTCGAATGAGCATCAGAGCTGCTCTAGCTCATGTCTTGCTGTCAGACTTCAGTCCATCCCCCAGGGGCCTTTGTAACTTTTCTGACACATTACTTTTTCCAAGCCATCTATGCAAACCACAGAATTCCCACGTTCTGGAAGACTGTAGCAAAGACCAAATCCAACCATCAACAAAACACTAAGTTACTTGAAAATGATCAAGGAATTTGCATTCCAAAGGAAATAAAAAAAATAGCTGAAGCTTTTTGAAGTAACAAGGCCATCAGTTCCAGAAAAGACCTTTTGTAAACCACTCAAATCCTTGAACTAAGGCAGAAAACTGGTGAAGAACAGAGGTTTGAGATCAATATATAGAAGAAAACTTTCATGATTAGTAAGACATGAAAATCAATTCTAAACAATTAAAATGTGTTAAAAGCTATGAATCAAGTGAATCAGGGCTAAGCAATGTGATTGCTGGGGACAAATGATGGAAAATAAGACAGTACAAATTGACTGAAAAAACAATAATTCTCAAAAATTAGATTTTTTTAAAAAAATTATATAAACAACAGTAACATTTCAAAAAGGAATATGGGCATTCACTATTTATTGTTATTTGAATGAAATCAGGAAGTAATAAAATATATTCTTGGCAACTGACTAAGTAAACAAAATTTTTACAGTAGGAGAAATTCTGGGAATGGTGAATTTCTCAGCAATGAGAGGGAGAGGCTTGGTCTGAGGAAGTAAAATTAGGATAAAGAACTAAGGAGATGAGATATTTAAAGGTATATAAGAACTTTAATAATCTAATTTAGTCTGTGGGAAATATAGGTGATTAGAGAATATGAAATATGAGACTTCGGCATCAACAAGGGCAAATAATGTTTTAGCAGAGCTATTTAATCTATTTTCCAGGCATCTCTGTCTGGGCCAAGAGAATTAATTGTGAAATCTTCCTCCTGCATTGGGCTGAACTCAGCCGACTGTGATTAAAGTTTCACTCTTTCTGTTGGGTTGAAAACTGTCTCTGAAACCTAATGGTACAGAGTAACATTCATACAAGTTACTAATGATGCTTTTATGTTCATCAAATATGTAAACAAGTATCACTGTTAACAAGGGGTTGGTTTAAATCATTAATATATGTTTTCTTCTGCTACAACAGTACATTATTTTCAATTCTTTGCCTCTCAATGAATTTTGACTTAACCAAGGTGTTATGTTGAAGAAGAAGTTCAGTTTCTTCATTCCTCTGATTTTAATGGAAACCAAAAGCACTGATGCCACTGCACTTCTCTCTAATGCTATTCTGGCACATTGCATTTTGTACATTTTTTCTTTAGAATTAATGAAAACATGGGATTTGGTCAGTGAAAGTTATAACAGATAGGTTGGTTCTTAGCCCTGTTTGCTTTTATCCTTTCAGATCCTAAAGATTAACTGTGGGGATATACATGGTTATATGCATGGTGGGAAGTACTGACTTTTAAAGGTGATAGACATTCATACCATGTGAATATCTTCCCTAAAGTTGGATTTTGCCATTGTTTTCATTACAAATGTAGCAGCAAGGTAAAAATCACTAGCTGTGAGACAGCAGTGGGACCAAAATTAGCAGCAGGAATGTCTGAAAACCAGTTGCAAGAGGGTAGAGGGGAATAACATTGAAAAACCAGAGTGAATTGGCAGCCACCATCCCAGCAGGATTGTTTCTCCCATGTCTTTAGAGTGTGGAAGAATTTTACAAATTCTTTATTTTCCTTTTGTTGTATTATGTAGTTAAAAGCTTTACTCCTTGCTCTTCTCAGGGATTAAAGAGTCATGAAAGAGTGTGGTGGGCTTTGTAAATGATGGATAAGATTTCATGAAATAGCCACTTAACGTTACACACATATAGGTGAAAATGAAATAATTTCAAAATGTAAATATCTAGTTCTTATGTCTCACTAAAAATTAGTTCACACAGCTTTTTGGATAATCTTGTGTGCATAAATATATTCTAAATTTTAACTGTATTAGTATGACTGGCTATAAATGGGTTATAATTATCCATCTGAATTTTAAAAAGTTAGTGGTTTTGAGAAACATCCTTTTTGTGAACACTGAGGCACTCAAACCCATTTTGACACCTCTTAAAATATGAGCTGCTCTTAATGGGTGACTATGCATTTGTAGTTATTAATATGTCCATGGTTTACACAGTTACAGCCACTGTACCAGGAACCTTTCCAGATTAGAAGACTGTTCACATAACACCAAAAATAAATGGATATAAGTTTTTGAATCTGTTTCATATTTGTCATTTGAATGACTTATGATTAAGGTGTTTTACTTCAATTTTTTTTCTCCCTATTGAGATCCTAGAATGAATCATTGTAACAGTCTGTGAGATTTGGTTATTAAGATGCTTGAAATCAGAGTTATTACTACCATCCTTTATGTGATCATCAGTTGAAAACTCCAGTGCCAACACTAATAATTTTCTTACCACAGGCATATATTCTACCAAGAACTAGGGTATCATATTCTGAGACTGAAGTTCAACAAGAAATAGAAATTAGTTTCATCAGCAGTTCTCCAGTTTTGCCTATTAAAATTACCCTATTTTGACACAACACCCCAAAGGCTAAACTGTCACTGAATTTTTGAGTTAGGGCTGTTTTCTATTTATAATATGAATGTTCTCTCTCAAATTTAGTACAAATTAGCCTTCAGGGAGCTATAGCAGATTACATTTGAGTCCATCCAAACTTAAATAATTGGTTAGGCATATGCTTAAGTTTGTCCATCTTTGTCAAAGTGCTTCAGCACATCGTTGGGGCTTGCGGAGGACAGTGAGATGTGCTATCAGATACATTGGAAGGTGATGTTTGTGCTGGAGTACCTTGCCAGAGGAACTGTGAAGTGAATGAGTAAAATGAAATGCTTCTGTCATTCTCTTGGTTGAAAATTCTGTAAGTTTTGCATGCAGGAAAAGGGAGTCACGGAGTAGAATTCTTTTCTCTGTAAGCCATGTGAACAAAACAGAAGCCCTCCAGTTTCATGCTGGACTACATTGTAATGTTAAATTACATTTCTCTTCAGCCCAATTTCCTTGCTAATTTCTAGGAACACTTTATGTTCAGTAAGTGAAAGCAAAAGACCCACTTTACATTTAATACTCTTTGAAGTTGGTATTTAAAACAGTAGCAACAAGAATAGTTGAGACAGTATAATCTGTCTTTAATAAAATAACTTCCAGGAGGACAACTTTTATTTTAGTGGAGAGTTTCTCTGAATGGTTTAATACTTCCAGATTCTTTGTTTATTTTTATTGTTTAAGACAATGTCTTTTTCTTTTCCTCTACTAGGCAAGCTCCTCTTTTTCTTGTGGAGGAATGTCTTATCTCTATTACAATGGAGTTGTACAAGAATAAGTTAGCATTAAAAAAACAACCTTTACTGACAAGTTTTTATCTGAAACACACAAGAAAGCACAGACTATTGTATATGCCCTTTTAAATAGGTTAATTGTAATGAGTGACCCACTAAACTCTTCACAGAGCAGAACAGAGTTTTGTATCACTTGGAATGAAAAAAAATGCAAACCTCAAACTTGGTCACAGATGGAGACAGAAAAATACATTCTTCTCTAGTCTGTGACTGAGTGTTACCACATAACAATAACTCTCATGGATAGTTTTACTAATTCAGGACAAGGAAAATGGAATTTTCAAAATGCTTCTTCCATCAGCATGCCTTGTTTTAGGCACAGGACAGACATTGCAGTAGTTCAAGTTCTGTCCCTGACTTTTCTTATACCCCTGGTGCTCATATCATTCTGTCTCATTGTGTATTTCTTTTTCATTAGTTTAAAAGAAAACAGGCTACTAATTCTACCTATTCCAGAAGACTCTGGTGTAAAATAACGACAGACTACCTGGTAGTACAATTCTCAGAGTGTTACACAGTGCAAAACTGCACTGGCAGTAAGACATTAGCTGGCAAGCCCAGCCCAGCATAGCTCACCAAAAACTTCAGGAGTGGGAGCCCAAAAGTGTTACAAACTATCAGTATTGTACCCTGAGAATGAGATATATTAACGATATGTTCATTTCTTTGCTCTGAGGTAGTGTCAAGGCTTAGAAAGCCCTTATGAAACTTGTGTCAGCAATTTATGTTAATAATGCTTTAAAGCCAAACTTATTACTGGTAAAATGTCATGCAGCTCCTTTTCCTTTAGTGTGTTTTTTTATTCATAGGAACAGACATTATGGTCCACAATGTTCTTGAAGCATCCTAAAATGACTGTTCCTGAATAATTCAAAACCAGTTACTGGATCCAAACATCCAGGGTTACTTTTCTTGCCCTGAAGACTGACAACTCATTATTGCCCTAATCAGAGCATGTGTAACTCAAAACTTGACTTAGATTCAGAGACAGCCTTTGTTTAGAGCCTCCTGCACCCCTAACGTCTGTTCTGATTTTCCGTTTGGATTCTGGGCAGCTCCGCCAGCCGCTGTCTCTGGACCTTCTCCAGACGAAAGCTGCCAGCAGCACAGTGTCCACCTCTCTGCACCTGTCCCCTGCTGCAGCCCAAAGTGGGCAGAGGCCAAGGCAGTGCCTGCTGCAGCAGAGCAGGGCACGGGCTCCGGGCCAGGCTGAGGTTTGCAGTGCCCTGCACTAGCAGGAATTTGCCAGGAGTGACATGTGTCTCTGTAGTCATCGTTGCTAACAGACCCAGCTGGTGATAAACCCCTGCACAAGTTGTGGTCCAGTTTCTCTTCTGATCCATATTATGATGTTGATAACCCCTATACATTAAAGTACACTATCATGATTATTTT
The DNA here is from genome assembly GCA_013397555.1 of Urocynchramus pylzowi. Taxonomy (NCBI): domain Eukaryota; kingdom Metazoa; phylum Chordata; class Aves; order Passeriformes; family Fringillidae; genus Urocynchramus; species Urocynchramus pylzowi. The sequence continues at coordinate 1,843,497 of VZRH01000295.1, read as the reverse complement.
GGCAGTGCTATCTTCACAGCCTATTTGGAAAACAGGGGTTAAAACAAGATAAGATTAAACCATCTTGCAGGGGAAATGCACTTGCTTCAGACAGTGTAATTGGAAACCTCTGAACAGCAGCTAACTGAGAGCAGGTAGTCTTTAAAAATATTGCAAATAAAATCTGGTTACTGCTGTCGGTTGGACTGGTGACCTAAGAGTTTGCAGAACATGAATAAATTTTGCCTGTACTAGTGCCCCTGCACTCTCATCTTCCCTGAATTATTCACTTGCATGATGCTAGTATTAGAAAGCCCAGTCCATGAGCAAGTCTCTGTCGTGCTGGCTACTGTACAAACACAATGTAGGGAGAAAACAGGGGTTTGAAGTGACTACTAACATCATAGAATATGGTTAATGTTCTAGAACTGTTTTAGTAAGTGAACCTGTGCAAATTCTTTAAGAATTGAGTAATAAGTAAATTTGAAGCAACTATTTGATGTTCATTCTTTAGCTTTAGAGTTCCTAATCCCATTTTTGCCTTGTGCCCTTTAAATTCCCTTTGCAGCAGCTCATCTCTCATTTTAAAATTCTCCCTTGGGAGCTAATGTTAAATATGTTCATAAAAAGTTATACATAATGCTGCTAATGATTACTTTTATATCATGCTTTTTATTCACTTGTCAAATGCCCGAAATCTCAGCCTGGATAAGAATATAAACCATGCAAAGTGTTGGATGTGTTTTCTCCCTTTTTTTTTTTTTTGCTATAAAAAACTGTTGAGCTCTCAGAAATGTGTGCTGGTGCCATTGTGTACGAGAAATGCATGTAACTTCTCTGAGTCCAGATAAGTTTGCTTCATGTAGATGCACTTTTCATTTGTAGCTAAGAAGGTGTACTATTGCATCTGAAGGAAAACAGAGCAAAAAAATTATAAAGCAAATAGAGAACATATAGGCTTGAGTCTCTATGATCTTTATGAAAATGAGAGAGATTATAAAGTAGACATGAGGGATTCTAATCCGAATCTAATATCATTTACCTTGGTTTAAAGGACTCACCAAAGCCTACAGCAACAGTGGGTTGTTTCTACTGTGTTTGTTTAGAAACTTATTTGAAAACAAACTAGGATGATTTGCTAGGTTTTGAGGGTTAGGAAAGAGAAAATCTAAATTTTGCTCTAAGACCTTGAGTCTAAGGTAATTCAAAACTGATTAATTTATGTAGTAAAAAACAATTTCTGTTTTTAATTAATGCAACTGCTCAGAATCTTGGCAGAAATCTTTTAGAGTAGGCAAAAATGTTTTTTATAGATGTACTTAATTTTTTTTTCAAGTTGTTTCATTATATCAAGTGTGTTATTCCCTCTTTCCATGTCCTCTCTTTTTAAACAATATTTGGCAGAATAGTCTGGAAAAAGAGTATTACTACTAGCCTACAGTAGCCTCTAGTGGCCTGAGGCAACTGGTTAAATGCTGCTGGCACCCATGACTTTCCTTTTTTAGCTGCATGTGCATTAAATGTATGTTTATATCTGAAGCTTTTGGGGGTAGTGCTTGGTGTGGGGCCAGTGTAATGCAAGAGAAAAGAAAGTTTTAGTGCGTTTTCTGCAGAGCAGGAAAACAAGTCTGCATTTGAGTTCTTGTTTATCGTGCTGTATCAGCTACAAGGCCAATTGTGAAGATGTAGTCAGCACATGGGAATGGATGGGAATTCTGTGTGAGCCCATGCTTGCTCAGGGCTTTCAGGTCAACCTGCTTATAACTAGATGGAGTCTGACAGATACCTGAAACATATTGCTGATGGAAAGAAACACAGACTCCCTTTTATGCATTATACTTAAAGTATTTTAAAAATTAATGCTGTCACATGTGCTAGGCTACTGTTCATAACAGCAAAATTAACATTTTCTAAAATAATGCAAATCAGACTGTGAAGAAATCAGTGAGCTGGTATTAATACTAGTTTAGAACTCAATATTGGAGTATATTTATGAGATTATTTCAAGAATACTTAAACATTTGTCTGACGTCTTCCTTCTGACGTGTAAATGTTACAGGATCATGAAGATTTATATACATACAATAAACTTTCATACTCTATAATCAAAGGATAAAAGCTTTTTCCATCTCTCAGCTAATAAAGTCACAAGAGAAAAAAAAAATTATAAAGCAACAACAACTTTCATGATTGTAACCTCAAGATTCCTGATGATCTAGAACAATATCAAGAAGCCAGAAAATGCTGGTACAGTTCTCTTGGTGGTCTTCTTTTGATAGAGAGACATGGGTTGAAGACTAGGGAAGAATCCTCCTTGACAAAATTATCACTTTGTTCAAAGGTGATTTGGTCTTGGATTTCTGGAAATTCCATTTTCCTTTATAGAGCTTGTGGAATTGAAAAGCAAAGCTTCTCCTCCTTATCCTTAATTCCTATGATTTACGAGTTTCACTCTCTCTGTCTTATTGCATTTCCACCCAGTCTCTTCAAACAAATCAAGTATGAAACCTGGGACTATATAACTCACTCCAATAAGGTCTAAGATACATCATTCATTCTTTTTATTAACATGATAAAGTCAAGTTTTATTTTTTTTTCCTTTTAAGTCAAGTCTTGCTCTGTAGAGTCACAAGTGAAAACAAGAGATTTCTCTGGTCATTTACAGTACCCTCATTAAGCTTTGACTTGAACTCCAGAAAAGCTACTTTCTCTCTAGTGCATATGCAGGATCCAGATAATAATTTTATACTTCCTCACCTGAGTTAGGAGCCTAAAGTATAGTGCTATGAATGTTCCCTGCATGACACAATTTTCCAGGCATGGCACCTCAAGCTGTATTTGGCTGACAGACTATGAAGCCCTGACAGCAGCCAGTCACTCAGTAAGTGTCCCTTGCTAAATGAAGTTATTGGCATTATGTAACCCAGCTGCCATCATTCATCTTGCCAACATCAAAATTACCTATATTTTGGACTAATGTATAAATCAAACTTTGCATTTTATAAAAATTTATCCTGGTAGCAAAAAGTTTTTACTCATGGAGAAAAGAAAAAAGAGAAAAATCACCTGAATACTGTGTTCCTATGTAAATTGTTTGGTTTATAATTTTTATCATATTTTATGTTATAATTTCAAAATAAAGACATATCTTAAGGAAAGAAAAAAAGACAAATTATGCCAGGGTGCACTTTCATTATTACTTTCAACTGATACAAATTCACACAGATACCAAATGGGATATCCCCATTTTATTGCACTTGCCATATCTTTTATTCTGCCAGCATGCATCTTAGAGAGCTTTGTGCACAGGAAGATCAGATATTGATCCTGATGAAAAATACCCCTTTTCAGACTTGGATTAATTTTCTTCTTTCCTTTGGATCCCTGGGCAATCATAAAAATACAAATGTTTACAAGAGAAAAGTAGTAGGCATATGCAATGAAGGAATGAGAAGGGGCCATCCCTTTTGACAGAAGCACGGACTCAGATCAATTTTAGTCGAGAATGAAACTGTTTTCTTGGATAAAAGAAGCACAAATAGGATTCATCATCTGAAGAGAATCCATTAGTGTCCATGTTTGCATGAGGAAGCATACCAGTTTAGCAACTGGAGAATAACTGTTCTGGTTAACTGTGCAGCCTTTCTGTTCCAAAGTCAGAATTACTGTCATCTTTGAAGAGTTACTCCAGAATATTATAAATTTTTAATACAGCATCTCCATGCAAAATTATTTCAAACAATTGTGTTACCTACTTTCCTCCGAAGGCAAGAGACAAAAATATTGTTTGGTTCATAAGGATATAAAGAATGCACTCAGCCTTGACTTCCTTCTTGGGTGGCTTGCAAATATCAGACTGTTTATATGGTGTAGGCAGAGTATAGGCATTTTCTTCCTTAACACCTGATGACTCCCCTTTGCTCTTTTCTGTTCTGCTGCACTGTAGATTCTTGGTCTAATTGTTTGAGAAGGGAATCAAATGCAGTCTGATGCTTAAGAATGGCAGGAACAGGTCTAATGATTTAGTATTACACATAAAACCATTAATGCAGCTCCACACCTCAGTTGAGCTGCAGTTCCCAAGCCATAATCCTTCTTAAAACTGGAATAGACTAACCCAAATGATAGCACACCTCACTGCTCAGATGTTCAAGTTACTCTGTTACTCATTAGCATTATGTGAAGGAAAGGGCAAAGCAGTCTGGATTGTATAAAACACAGATTTCACCACTGGAACTTTGCCCAGTCTTTCAATCAAAATCATTTAATTTAAGTTAAAAATAGTTCAGCTTATTTTCCTTTTTTGTATTCTTCTTGGACCTTCTTAGAACCAAAAAAAAATGATGACAATGCTAGGATGGATCTTGATGGCATACAGAAATCTGTAGAAATTACATTAACTTTCTTTGACTCAAGAAAATCTGTAATGTGTGGTCCCTGGATTTCCTTGGAGTTGGGCATAATTCAAATTTGCCTACTGGACAGAATGTCTAGTTTAACTAGGAGGGAAATTGTATGTTCAGAAATGGTAAAAAATGCAGTATTTCCATGTCCTTTGGTTTTCTAGCAAGTCTTGATGCTGCTGGTTTTTCAGAAGTAATTTAGCTTTCATTTAAAAACTTGCAAAGCAAGGTTCTAACTCCTATACTTAGAAGATGTGATTGGAAAGCTTGGAAAATGAAATTATTCATTGATAAAAACTAATAGATTTTTAAGGTAGTTCAAAAAGAAAAACTGAAGTAGAAGAAAAAAATTGAGGCCTGGCTCACATTTTTTATTATTTTGAGTTTGGATTGGCAGACCTACAAAGATCCCACACAAAGAGAATGAGATTATATATATCCCAGGTGTCCTCAGCCCTGAATTTTTGATGACTTTATCTAAATAAATGTCTGATATTCACAAGTAGTGACAGGATGATCCTGTTGTAAAAGCACATCTATATCCCATAGCGTTGGGAAACTGGAGCACTGGATTTTACTCTGCATTCCTTATCTTAAAAATGAACCCAGGCATTTTCCTCAGTGTATACAAAGTATGATCTGCTGGTGAAGGCAAAGATCTCCCAGGAAAATGTGGTCCTTTATCTTTGCACATCTCAGTTCCATATACATAATAGAGATATAATTTTTCTTAGTTCTGGATTGGTACAGACTGTTGTGTGGATATTTTATACCAAATAAGGCAGTAAGCCTTTAACCAGGATTGTGAATTTATTCCACAAAAACTAAGTATCATGAAGCTCTTATGTGACAAATAAATATATTGTTGTAGCTCAAATTGAATTGTAAAACTCATGCCACAGAGCCTTAACTTCAGTTAGTATTTTTATAAGGTCCATGACTTCAAATTTTGTCATATTTGTTTTATAATTGTGGAAGTTGAGTGTTCTGAGAAATGACAGCTAGTTAGCACTGGAACCAAGAAATCCATATATAGTGTGGGAAAAGTTCATAAAAGATTAGTGGGTGTTTTAATAAATAATTATGTGTTGTTTATAGGAGGGTCAAATGTGACTCATAACCATCTTCATCACTTTCTACTGCTGTACATGGAACATCTGCAACCATGTATCACCACAAAACCTACAAGAGCTTATAATATGTGTTAAAAAATCTATTAACCACATATTAACCTTCTGTAAACCATTTCAAATGGATTTTTAACATGAAGTGTGATCAACTTGTGTTTCAAGTTCTGATTTTAAGCTCTGGCCTGTGGGCTGTCTTCTGTTGATGGTGTATCTCTAAGACCAGTGTCACCCTAGATGCAGAGCTGTGACTCTTTGTGATTTTGTGCCTTTATGCCATTATTTATGTACTTTCTGTCTTCCCCACTTCCAGCTGTATGGGGAATAATGCTTCAACAACTTATGGACAACATTCACAGCAGAAGGCTTTGTGGTTTTGTTACAGGGCCTTGGTTATATTTATAAAATATCAAAACAGTGGCTTACCAGCAGTTCCTTCAAAACAACTGCTTTGCACTAAATGCAATAAATGCACTAAAATGAACAGTTCAACACCACATTGCCTACTTTTAATTTTGTTGCTGACAGCTCATTGTATATAAACATATGCTGGTCAGATATTTTGTGTTAAATGCCTGCTAGCTCTTCATTTCTTCTTTCAGAATTTCTCCCTCATTGGCATGTTTCCATCCCAGTAAGTGCACTGGCACTCATGGCAGTCTAGAGCACAACAACAGCCAAGTGCTTCAGTGCGAAAAGTCTGTATGTGAACAGTGGGAGCGGTGAGAAATCCCTGGACCAGCACATTTTGTGCCAAATTCACCCTGGGAGGAGAAGCTTGTGAATGAATGATGAGCTCAAATACAGGGTTAAGCAACTGTGCTGCAACTCCTTAACAGAGGCTTTTGAATCTCAAGCAGTTTGTCTCAGATTGAAAGGAGCACGCAGAAATGTTCAAACTCTGCGGAATGCAGAGCTGGCTCAGGACTCTGCACTGGTGCTGTTGGTATCACTCTGGTGGTCAGCTGTAATTCAGGATAAGTTATGGGTTGCTGGGCCACTCCAGTGATTACTCCCAGGCAGACCAGTTTCAAACCAGCTGTTCCTGCAAGCACGGCTTTGTGGGACCACTGCTGTGATTGAACAAAACCTCTTTTATCTTAGGGAGGGCTGTGTGTTAGGAGTTTCAACTTCAGAGTTATCTGAGGGAGGCATTCTTTGGGGGAACTGCATTTCCTCAGTGCTGCTGGTCCGCACTGACTTCGCTGAGCTGCGATGGTTTAGGTCCCTGAACTCTCTGGTCCTTTGCCCTGGGGCACCCCTGAAAATTAGATATTAGTAGTTTTCTCAGTGTGATACTTATTTTATCCCACAGCTTGTGCTTTTACTTCACTGTCTATAGACTGAGGACACTATTTCAGTTATTTTTAATTCTCTCATTCATAATATATTTCAGTGGAAGCTGGAAGAGTAAAAATTGAGTTATTTGAAAATCTCTGGCATAGGAAGGGCTATCATGACTGAATCAGCTTCTGTGTGTTTACATATGTGAAATGAGTTCCTGCTATACAGATATCAATATTATAAAATTGTGGTGGTGACTGACAGCTGTTAATGTGTTTTTGATTATCAGCTGTTAGAATAAAGTCGTTGAGAGGAAAAATCTTATACTTTGTATTTTCTTTTTAGTTCAGATTTGCACTATACAATAGTAGATGACTTTACAAGAGCATTTGTTCTATGCACAAGAGTTTTTCACCAAAACATTCAGGTGTAGATAGATGGTTGATGTTAGAGAGCCTGCTTGATCCTAAATTACTTTTACCAGCAGGAAAAGGAAGTCCAAAGTATTGAGATGCTTCTTTTCCCCGTTTCCCGTAGAACTCTTTCACAGTGGTGAAGTCTATCTATCAGCTGTTTTAGTATCATTGATGTTTTCATTATACTACTGTCATGAGTTATTTTTATATTCTGCTTCTACTACACAAATGTCAAAGTAAGTTTTGACTGACTTGTGCATTAATACAGTTACAGCTTACAGTTTCACTGTTGTTGCTATATTGCTATTACACCCTCATGCTACTTAAGCTTAAAATTACTAATGGTATTGGTACAATATACTTCCCCTGATTCTTACATCTGGTTGCAAATTTGAAAAGATCGTGTGAATTTTGGAACATTCTACAAATTTAGAGCTAAAATTGCTTCCTTGTATAATTATAACTAACTAGACATAGTTTTAAAGCAGAGAGTTCTTTCATTGCTGTGAAAAACACCTACCTCAGCTACTTGAAAACAGTGAATGCCCACTATTACAAAAAATGTGCCTGCTTTTCTGACATGTTGAGCGCCTTCCCCTTTCATCATCTTTTAGGAAATGAGTAGAGGCAAGATTCACTGAATGTGAGTGGGACTTGAATGACGAGATGGTCTCTGCAGTCTCTGCACAGGTGTGAATTTTGACCAAAGTGCTGACAATTTCCTCAAATTGCTTTGCAGTTAGGACAGGTTGTTTGGAATCTACTTAAGGAGAATGAAAATTGTATGCACAGGTATTAAAGTGAGATAATTTAGCTTTTAAAATGATAGTCACAGCTTCCATATTAGAGGTAACAGATGCAGTTTTGCCCTGCAGCAAATCCTTATTCTGCATATCATGTGATTCTTATATTAAGAATATGCCCTGTTTAAAATTAGAAATGCCTTTGCCCAATTTTAGTAGTAAAGAATAAAAGTCATTATTAATAGACATGTTTATAATACAATTTTTGGTCAATTCAGTTTCACTAATCAAATCCATATGACTTGAACCTGCATACCACACCCCAATAAACAGACAGTATTAGCATATTTAAAGAGCCAAAAATCATGGTGTGTATTTGCACTGTGTTTGCTCAGGAATGTAATGGAAAGTAGGTGAAAGAGCAAAGAGACTGCTTCAGAGGATGCTGGCTTTAAAATTCATATGGAACTTCTGAGATAGGAAAGGTGCTATTCTCACTATCCTGGCAAACCACATTTGGGCGAATCATGTCTTAGCTGTTTAAATTTGTCTTGAAATGGATCTCAGAAGGAATGTGTGCTAAGTCATATCACTTTCATGAAAACACAACAAATTCTAGGAAATGTCCAAAATTTTCAGAAAATAAGTAATTTTCAGTCTGAATAATCTTTGCTGAGATATGAGTGGTGTACTTCAGGATTCTATATTGTGGCCAGTGTTACTGAATACCTTCATTAATGACACAGACAGAGGCATCAAGTGCACCCCCAGGAAATTTTCAGATGACACCAAGCTGAGTGGTGCTTTTGCCACACCTGAAAGACAGGCTATCATCCAGAGGGACCTGGACAAGCTCAAGAATTGGGCCCTTGGGAAACTCGTGGGGTTTAACAAGACCAAGTGCAGGGCTGGGGCCTCCCCCAGTATCAATCCAGGGGGATGAACAGATCCAGAGCAGCCCTGCTGAGGAGGACTTGGGGTGCTGGTGGATGAGAGGCTGGACATGACCCAGCCAAGTGCACTCACAGCCCAGAAAGTCAAACATGTCCTGGGCTGCATCCAAAGCACCGTGGGCAGCAGGACAAGAGAGGGGGCTTGTCCTGGTACCCTCTGCTTCACTCTGGTGAGATCCTACCTGGAACACTGCATCCAGCTCTGGGGTACTAGCACAGGAAGGACATGGACCTGTTGGAGTGAGTCCAGAGGAGTCACCAAGATAATTTGAGGGATGGAGCACCTCTCCTATAAGAAAAAGCTGAGAGATTTTGAATTGATCAGTCTGAAGAAGAGAAGGCTTCTGGATGACCGAATTGTGGCCTTCCAGTAGCCAAAGGGAGCCTACAAGAAAAATGGAGAGAGACTATTTACAGGAGCATGTAGTGACAATACAAGGTGGCATGGTTTCAAACTGCTAGTAGTTCTAAATTAGATTAGATTAGATAATAGGAAGAAACTCTTCCCTGTGAGGGTGGTGAGGCACTGGAACAGATTGTCCAGAGAAGATGTAGCTGCCTCATTCCTGGAAATGTCCAAGGCCATGTTGGATGGGGCTCTGAGCAACCTAATATAGTGGAAGGCTCTCTGCTCACGGCAGGGACATTGGAACTACATCATCTTTAAGGTCGCTTCCAGTCCAAGCCATTTTATGATTTCATGACTTATTCTGTGACATCTGTTCATTGCAAAGGCAAGCCTAGCATAGAATGAACTGGCATTGAAACAAAAAATTGCAGTGTGGTCTGAGACATAGAAGGCACTGTGCCATTTTGAAATAGCCAGTGGTTGCACTACTGATTGCAGTACCAGTTGTAGGATTTCAGCACAGTGGCTGCCCTGGTGGTATCGACATGATTTTACATCTCTCAAGCAACACAAAGAGGTGTGATTTTTCTGCCCTGGTTCGTCTTGACTCAAAATCAAATGAAATCTCTTGTCTCACCCAGATAATTTTGTTCTCTCACCCCATTTTATTTCACTGCTAGAGCTTGAAAGTCAATAGAAAGCCCTTAAGCAGATTACAGACAAATCCAAGGTTGCTGAATACAGAATCATTTCCAAACTGAAAAGAAAACCCAAACTAAACAACAAAATCTGCTTCTTAAAGGGAGGAAACAAAATAGGAAAATTTATTAATTTCCACTAATTTTTAGACCACTAACTGTTCTAAAAAACACTTGTGACTTTATGACAGACACTTTTTTATCTCAGTAAAATATATTGGTTTCTGCTGCTATTGCTATAGAAAATTTTAAAATACTGGGAATTGATTTTAAATCTAAGAACAGAAAAAAACCCGCACACATCACCTCTCTTGCATTTTTAAACTTAGCTTGTTGTTCTGCAAATATTTTAGTGCTATAATTGAGCAGGCCACAAGGGATTTTGGCTGAGACAAACTAAAGGAGGAGAGGAGAAGGCCACAGCAAACACTTGTAGCAGGTGTGATTGCAATCTGTGTGCAATCTGAACAACTTTGGTTCTCTGATAATAACACAGGATGACAGAGAGGCCAACAGGGAACATGTCCTTTCTAAGATTTCTTAGCAGCACTCCACCTGCTAAACAGGTCACTACAGTCTAAGCAAAACCAGGTTAATTAGACATAATCTTGGATAGTACTTGCTCTTCTTTCCATGTCCTTTGCTATCATAAATTCAATTTATTTTGTCAGTTGATAGTGTGTCATGCTATCAAAATCTATGCTGAGCTACTGGAAGTTTCCAAACAAATGATTCAAAAACCTAGGAATTACTACCACCATGAGAGCCTTGCTTTCTTACTTTTGCTTTCTTCCTTTTTACTCTTTTACATCCCTTCTCATAGCAAAGCTCTGACTGAACATGATAACTGAAACAACGTACGATGTGGGATTTATTTTCCAGCTTCTGGCCCTTCATTCTACCTGAAACAGGCAGGCTTTGGCCAGGAGCATTGCTGAGACCCCAGGCCATTGCAGGTGGACAGCAGGCAGCAAAAACAACCAGCGTTAGGATGCAGGAGCAGTAGAAAGGCAGATGGAACAAGTCTAAGCTTGTCAACCCTAAGGCTGTACAGTTCAGCATCTGATCCAAAAGCTACCTGCATCACAGAACTCTTGCAATGGGATTTGAGTCAGGTTCAGGACAGTAAGTACAACTGAGGCCCAGCAGCTGTTAAGAGAGGGTTATTTCAGGATCTAAATTTTCAGCTCTTTTCTGTTAAGCAGCTGAAAATGGAAGGTGTTCAACTGAACTGAATTTGCCCATTGAAAATTCTCTGCTTGGCTTTTCAATGGCAAGCACAAATCTTCTGTAGGTGGCAGGAAAGCAAAGAGATTTATTTGTTTACAATCTTCAGTTCTCTAGCAAACAGTATCTACAACAAATTTGTCAATCCAGGATATAATAAAACCTGGTAATTTTTTTAAGCAAAAGCCTATTCTTTTTTTTCCTGCAGTTAAAGTCTGGCACTCAGTGCTCATTGCTTAACAAAGGAAAATATCCAGCTCTTCTTTTTGCTTTTGTGTGGTCTGTCATATCCTTATACGAAGAAAAGTGAATTGCAACTTGCTGCTTAGCCACAACATGGCCATAATGCACCCCTTGGGAGGGATTATATATATTCAAACCAGAGAGAACCTCCTGCATTGCTTTTTCCCCTCCCATGTGACAACTCTACTCTCTAAATACAAGACACTGTTCGAAGCAGGCTGGCTGTGGAGGCTGCTTTGATGTCCTGCCATCACACTGAGCTGTGGAAAGCCTTCTTGTTGTCTTATGTAGGGAGCAGTTGAGGATATCAAAGGGAAGATGGGATGTTAAATTTTTATTGATGAATGTTTAATAGTCTGGGTTGTAAGCTGTCATGAGTAATGCAGTAAAAGGATTCATTCTGAATCTTGCTGTTTGCCATACAGTGCCTGAAAGTGATTAGTCTTTAAAGAGTACAAATCTTTATTTTTTTTCTTCAGCAATTTATTTTCTGCAGCAGATTAAAAGAAATCTATCATGATACTTAGGAGAGAGTCAAGTGGGCACACTAGGTTAATTCACCAGCCTCTCAGCTTGAGACTTGAGTTTGAATCAGGTTTATGGGAAAAAAAAGCAATGAATTTAGCACTGTTTTCTGAAAGCTCACTAGAGTGACAAGTCTGGCCACATCTCACTGGGCTTATTAGGGCCATGCATCCATGAGGTGGAACTTTATGCCTCCTAAAACATGAAATATGTTAATTGAGCATTGTGCAGATATACTAGGCACAGTCCTCAACAATACAGCAGAAGAAAACTGAGTGATCTGTTCCCTTTCCCATTCCTCCCAGAAAAAAAAATCCCAAACCAAAAAACGATGCTATTTTCCTACATCCTGTAACACCAAAGTTTTAAAATAAGTATGAAGGAAAATATTTTAAGACCACAGCTCTCTTGTCCACACCCCCTATTAAAAAAAATGTACTGAATACAACAATCAAAGCACATGGTTTAAAAATAAATTAATTTTGTATAATTCTGCAGAACAGCATTCATATTGTTATAGGTTAGTACTGTAACTTAATTGTTTTAGAGCCACAGAGCAAACCAGGCATGTTCCTGAAGGAGCAGAGTTCATGAGGGCTGAGGGAAAGGGAGAAGGAGCAGGGAGATCAGGAGATCACTGCAGGGGGTTTCATGGCTGATATGTGTTTCATTACCCCACCAGGTGATGATGAACAGAGAGTGTGGGCCTGGCAAGTCTGAGTGATGACACTGCTGCAGGAAACAAAAAAGTTTCCTTCTCTTATACTAAATCTGTTTCAGGAACAAGGTTTGGTTAAACATGAGCTCCAACCAGATATGGTTTAGGACACATAAATTTACAAAGTTTTACTGAAGTACAAAAGCAGCTGTGAGAAAGATGCCAGACACTACAGCCTTAGGTGCAGGCCCACGTTTTGCTGAACTCTATAAACGCATTAAAAAGCCACCATCATCCTTTAAGTTCTGCCCTATTCGTAGAGAGTGGGTTTTTTTTATGAGGAAAAAAGATGAATATCCTTTATGATTCCTAATCAGCCCTTGATCACAGCTAATTTAGTGACTTTTGACAACATAAGAAGCATTTGCATACTGTGAATCCATATTTATCCACTAAGAAATGGATCAAGGTACTCCATTCATGCTCTCTTAGATTTCTGAGCAACTACCTGATATATAATGACTTTTGTTTTCTACTATCTGAGCTGGTGATGAAAAGGTTTCTCAGGTTGAGGTCATGTTAGTAGAGGTTAACCTCATAACTATTGTCACTGTCAATGCCTTTTTAAAAGATCCTTTTTTCCCCTCAGTCATCCTAAAAAAAAACATGAAAATATTTTCTAAATTTTTTTTTGGGATACCCCAGAATAACTCTGACTTAAACAAAACAATTCTAATGGCTATGCAAACCTGTGGACACAAACTGTTGAGGAAGGACAATTCTGCATGTGTCTGTCATTTATGAGGGGGATGGGGATAAACTTATGCACAGGGATATGTATTAGCCTGTGTTTTACACACCCACAATCTCTGGCTTACACATCTGTGCAAAAGCATATGTCTGAAAATCTGCACTGTCTCTTTGCTGTCCATGTACTGATTAAAGGCAGATGGAGTTTCCCTTGCTTGGAATAAATAGTTCTGGTTTCTGGGGTTTTTTTCAATTTTTAAGACAGATCTTGTTTGCATAAAGAAATCTTCAGCACAGCATGATTTAGCAGTCTACTCTTCAAAGTCAGTAAGCTTTACATAGGCACCTTGAAAGGCAGACTTGAAGGGTGATAAACACTTAGGTAGACCCAAAGATTAACTGAATCCTGTTCTCAGTCTCAATTATAGAAGGCTGTAGTAGGAAGAGATGACAGGATTTTCCAAAAATATTGTTTGGGATTAGAAGACCCGTGGGGATTTTCCCTTGGATGACAGGCTGTTAAAGACTACTTAGAAAGTGTAAAATTTTCATTACTTTCTGAAATACATGCTTCACTAAATTTCGGATTTTTTTTCATTCTCTGCAGATTCATGACAAAATGTCTTACAGTTCAGTGGTGAATCAAGGGGAAACAAAGAGCTAATTAAATTATCATGAATAATTGTCTGTAAATTATATATGTTGTTTCAGTTCTTTGGTGTAGGCGTACAGTCTTATCTCAATATGCTTATCTAAAATCAATCAACATGAATAATAGGAATATTTATTCCCAATTTTTAAAAATAATGCTTTCATGATAATGTTTTTCGACTCCCTCTCTCAATAATGAGGGCAAGCACCGCCAAGTGGCTCTCTGATTTTTGAGAAGACAACTGGAAATTGGAAAAAGGCCTGCAGAACATTATCTCACTGGGATCTTTCTCAGGCAGTGCAAGTAAGCTTCAAACAGAATACTTCTTGATAGAATAATCAAGATTTTCCAATGTATATCAGATAAAAAGGCTACAATTTTTTTTTGTTTGTTTCAAAAAATTATTTAGCATTGCAAATTATTTCAACAAATATTCCAGGGGAAAAAAAAGGTCTTATTTCACACAAAAATCTATCCATCCTTCAAAAAAAAAAAAATTATTTGCTATTCTCCTCTCGAGGTTGGATTGTCTGAACGAAATGTATCACCTGAATCTGACAATGGTGATGCAGCCCAGGGGCTGAGCAAGAGTGGAACCTGTCAGTGTTGTGACTGCTGCTGGCACAAAGACAAGACTTTTCTTCCAGAATGCTTAATTTCTGTGATTCTTATATTTTCTCTGATTTAGTGCTTGTCTTTTAATTTTATGGAGTACAGAACTTTAAAAATGCTCAAAACTTTTTAGCTGCATTCCAGATTATTGGGAAATTACATCCACTGCATTTTCTGAATAAGAGCTAGGCTTTTGGCTTCTCTTTACCATCCAGGCTTTGTCTAAAACAATGGTGTTATGATCTGTTAATCAGTGTATTCCAGTACATTCACTAATGTGGAGCAGTCAGTGAATATTTTATGATACATTCAGTTGCCTTAGGCCTTTAAAACATATTTGGAACATATTTGCTAATACATGTCAATCCCATTCCTTTTCTTAGTCTTCAAGCAATGCTATTCATGGTCATGAAATGAAAGGGAATAGGTACTGAAGTCATCTCAGAGTCTGGTCACAGATGTTTTTATATGCTGCAGATCAGCTACAACTGTCTTCACAGTTTATATTGAATTTATTACACTTCTCTACAATCTATTTTAAAAATACAAACATACCTTATTTCTCAAGAACTTTTCAGTGGCATATTAGAAAGTAAATGGTTGGATCTATGTCTGTTAGTTATTATTTGCTGCTTTGTCTTTTTCTTTGTGATAACTATATATTAAACATTATGCAGGATCATATAAAGTAAGCCCTAGCTAACCCTGATGGACAAAAAAGGTGCCCTTGCAAGTGCATCCCAGAATGATCAGTTCCCTCAGGAACTCCTCTTGTTTTAATGATAGTGTTTTTCTCACTCGTGAGAACTCTGCGTGTTGATGGCATCAACAATAAATTCTTCATAAAAGAATTACTGCAGCTTCAAAGTGCAGTTCCTTGGCCCCTGCCTTGCAAGAAAATTGTTCCCTTCCTTTTCTTCATTTTAACTCTGACCTTGACTTTAAATTCTTGGTTAAAAGGGTCCACAGAAAAGCATCGCCCCTTAATGCCTGATTGGCAGTGCCTTATTAGTGAGTGAGTTTTCTTGATGCCTGCAGATCTCCATGGGAGTTACTGAAAATACTCAGCTGCTTAGGAACTAAACAAGCAGAAGTCAGGCCCCAGATCTCCATCCAGTTCTGCCATGAGATAACATTTCTCTCATTCCAGAGAAATCCCTTCCCGTTTCACAGAGCTAGAGTTATGGCACAACAGCAGAGAAGTGATTTTCTGGGCACAAGTGGAAGAAAGTACAAGTTTGCTGTTTCCTGGTTTTTGTATATTCATTTGCAGACACCAAGACTCCTCTTCAGGGTGGTCATTTAAATCTCTGTTCATCTTTAAGGAGAGATGTAAACTTAGTGAGCAAAACTCAAAGATTTCTGCTGAACAGGACTGAGTGGTTTATATCACAGCCCTTGTTGTCCAAACTAACTCTCACACCTAGGGGAAACACTCCTGTGCAGAAATTAGTCACAAAAGTAAATATTTTTT
>VZRH01000295.1:1804830-1827345 GCA_013397555.1 Urocynchramus pylzowi | reverse complement strand
ACCAAAGGGGGGGGGAGCCCCCAAAAAAAAAAAAAAAAAAAAAAAAAAAAAAAAAAAAAAAAAAAAAAAAAATCACAGAAGATAATAATTAGAGGGAAAAAGTGTTTATTCATTTGGCTGGTTTGCTAATGAAAGGCTAGATTTAAAGACAGCAGTAAGTCATGACCATCACTGAAACCTTTTTTTTTTCTATGTTTGTGTTGCACACATCTACAGCACAGCTTAGATACATAACAGGTGACAGTGTGATTTGGGCCTCCTAACTACTCATAATCATTTAATGCATATATAAAAGTAAAACTTATGGAAGAGAAATGTCTGTGTTTTGAAGTAAGGAATTCTGCTGACACTACAGATTTTGAAAGCACAATGTGCTCAATGAAAGTACTTGAACCTTGAAATAGAAATACAGACCTCTTAATTAATCTCTCTGTTATTCTATAAAGTGCAAAGAAAGCTAATACAGAGAATTTTCCTGTTAATTACAAATGGAATTTGTGTGTGAGTGTGTGACGGGGAGGAGACTGTTGGACCAGGGCAACACAGTCTTACATTTCCTACATAATTATGTAGGAGGGGTAGGTTTATTAGGCTGCAGTAAGCCATTATTTATGTGGATGGAATCTTTATTAGAAAACTACCTTTTAACATTGCTCTTGTTCAAGTTGCAGCTCAATATTTCATCTAAATTTGCTCTTTCATGAATGTATACATAGGCTTGAGTTATCTTCCTTAAGGAGAAATTGACCATACAAAAAAGGTGGTATGCACTTTCTTTAATCTTTGCTGCTATGGATTTAGTTGTTCTGGGTCATTTTTCAATTGCTCTAAACATTAAAATTGCTTCCTTTTAAGGTGCTACTGTTAAGGCTGGGAAATACATTTAAGGGCTTCTTCTTTGTTTTGTGGTCAACCTATGAAGGCATTGTTCACTTTCTTTATTTTCATGTTGCCTACTGAGCCTTGAAGTACAAAAGGAGGATTTTCTTACTGGCCTCAAACAACCTCTCATCTCCAAGGTAAAAGTGAAAGATGTCTGCTGGCTATCCCAAGTATTTGGGTCATCATTTAGTGCTAATGGTTTTGCTGATACTGGAAGGGGTTCTCCACCAGGGATATTGCCTGAGCTGCACGTTGCAAATTCACACTTCAGACTTTTAGGACACCCACCTAACCAAAATGAATCACATCTGCATATCACATGGTTAGACAAACCTTCAAACCATTCAGAGGTTGTTCTTTAAGCTCCCTGAGCAAGGCCCTCCTGGTATTTGCCTTTACCTCACTAATGTACCCAATACATGCTTTGTGCCATCTAAAAGTCCCTGCCCACTTCTAGCCTTCATTTTCTGCACTGTTTTAGCCTCCTGAAAAGGGCACTCAAACAGATGTTTTTCAGGAACATATGGGTGCCCTGTGCTACTGTCACAATCTATTCTCTCCCTGAATGATAACTTCCATGACCCTGCTGCAGTCAGCCCAGACCTTGGCAGAGTCTGAAAAAATGTGATTAAATTAAAAGATGTGACAATATAGTAATCAATTACCATGACAAAGGCTTCATCAAGTGAAAATATTTTTCCCTGTGCCAAGAGTCTGGATAATGGATGATCCTGCAGTTTGGACCCAAATACAGAGGTCTCTTAGCCTACCCACACTCCTGTAACAAAGATTTGGTCCAATGCATAGCCCCTCTTCTAATCTTTCCCTTTATATGAGCAGAATAACCCAGAAAATTCACTGACATCCTGCATAACTCCTTCTTTGTCATTAAGGTTTATCTAAGAAGATGGAAGGAGCTTTCCACTAGGGAAATATTACTCAGAGAAGATACACCAAAAGAGTCTTAATCAAGACTTTCAGCTCAGAGCAGCCAGCTGTCACTCAAGAAAGGTTGGCATCTTCTGAGATGACCTGTTTCCATCCCCTGGAGTCATGGTCATTGGATGGAGCAGAGAATCACTCATGAAGGGGCTCATTGGCCAAGCACACAGCACTAAATAGCAACTCTTACTGGAGTGAGGTTTGTGATCAGCCTCAGCAGACACAGATGTACAACAGAGACTGCCTAAACTGTGCATGGGCCAGGCCAGCAAAAACTTGCTTTGGGCTAGTGGCCATTCTTTGGCTGGAGAAGGCCCACGGCCACATCTGTAAGCCAGATTTTTCTTCCCTGCAAATATTAGGGTGAAAATAGTGGATCCCTGCCTTCCTCTTTTGGGATAATGTATAAACTCTACAGCAACTTCCCTGACAAGTATCTACGGTGGTTGCTCATTCCTGAGGCAGGAATGTATCCAAATCTAAGTAGGAGTGACAGGTCACAGCCTTATTTTCAATTTTGCTCTGTTTATAGCTCCGATACAAAACTTCTTTTCATCTAAGACTCTAAACCAAGTTGATCTGTGAATGAAAGTGCTGCTTCAGAAAAGCCTTTTGAAATATCTTCTTAGGAGAACAAATGCACGATGTTGAAGAGAAGTATCTATACCTGCCACCTCCAAACTGTCTCCTCTCCCTTGGACAAGAAGCTGACAGCAGATCTAGATGCTGATGTGAGGATCAGGTGTGTGGAAAGGATACTTGTTCTGCCTGTGCCATAGAGCCATTGAAAAGTCGTGGTGTGCTTTGGAGAGGCAGGACTTTTTGTGAGGCCTGCTGTTGAGGGTTATGCCACGATGCCCTGTGGGACACAAACTGGTAGATTCAGGCAACCTTCACCAGGGGCACTTTGGGATAATGGTTCATCCAAGCCCTGGAGCATTGTTCAAAGGCCCTGGGTTACACTTCCTGGATTTCTAGCCAGGAAACACAAGAACCCTGAAGAGCACTCCACAGACTAGGTATGGTTAGGGCATTTGGCTTCGAGGATACCCTCACAAATGCTCTAAGGGGTTGGCTGGGGCACAGCCAGAGTCCAGGTTCCCAGCTCACTTCTAGGGCAGTGTCAGAACTCCCAAGTGACCAGCTAAAGGTCACAGACCTGTTAGGGCTGTGTAACTGCTTCAAGAGTACATATCCTGGGCAAGCCAGCCCCTTTTTATCATCTAAAAATATGTGTCTGTCCCTCTTCCCCATCCTCTCAGCAGTGCTTTGTTCCAAATTACATTGCACAGTTTTGCACTGCATCTGATTTCTTGTCTTATCAGAATGTCTTACAGCCACAAATTCTATGATCTGTGTCTATTCCTCAGGATAACAATATAAAACAATCAAGGAGGGAAAAAATGGGTAAATGTAATGTGCCTTGTGAATAAAGTATAGGCAGAATGGGATGTGTGAATATTGCTTTTCTTCTGCCCCACAGGGGAGAAACTGGATTAATTCATCATTTTGGTTAAGCAGAGGAAGAGGGCACCATTAAATAAAGCTTAGAGGAAAGAGAATTAAAATCATAGGACACAATAATTTTAATCACTTGGTCTCAGCTTCATAAAAAGAGGTGAAATTCCTTTTCATTGGTCTTCAGAGTGCCTGACTCTTCAGAGTGCACGATTCTTCATTGACTTGTCTGTTGTACATAATTAAAAAATGTGATTTTTTTTAATATGCCTTATATAACTCAGTGAATGCTGTATTAAGAGAGATTTGCAGTGTTTGAGTATTTTTCTTCTATCATTTGTTCACTGTTACCCTCCAAGAAAGCAACAATTATTGAAGTAAGCACATAGATGCCAAAGTAAGACAACCTCCTGTGCAACAATACCAGCTGTTCCTGGCCTGACAAACAGATCTGCTAGAATCAAGAAATACATTATTAAATAGAAGGGAGTGAGAAGTAAAAGGAACACAGAATTCCAATGAAAAAAAAAAAAGAAAAAAAAAAAAAAAGAAGTGGGTTGTTTGTAACAAATGAACAGTAATGGAAGGAGCAGACAGATTTCTTTAAACAGGCAATCCCTGTGCCCTGTCAGAAGAGGTGCAGTAGAACTCAGCCATTTCTAGTCCTCTGCCCTTCTCTTGAAACAAAGTGACAGCTACTGCTTTGTGACATTGCTTTACCAGGCACTAAACTGGGACATGGAAATAAAAGGATTAGTTATGCAGATGACATAGTTACACAGAAGCTGGCACGGTGGATGTTCCTTATGTGGGATATAATGTCAGAATGAATATGTTAGCATCAGACTCTGAGTCTGGGTTACTGCTGGCCTTTGTCTTTTGTTATTTGCCATCATGAATCTTCCTTTGGTTCTACACTGTCCTACAGAAGCCTCTAAAAAGGAATTCTCAATAAGAGGGCTAAACTGTACACAGTAACCACAACAGGGAAAAGACAGACTATCTTAGTATCCCTCCAGAAGAGGGGTGGGGAGCAGCAGGCTCTCAAAATCATTATCAGCCTCACTTGCCTTCACAGAAGTAAAAACTGATCCAGAAGTTGTTATATACATAAAGAATACCTGTATGGAAGCATTAGGTATTACTAGCAAGTAGATAAATTTATGTGACATCTAGGCATTATGTTGTAAACAAAATAACAAGCAAACAAAACAACAACAACAACAAAAAAAACCCAAAAACAAACAAAAAAAAAGCCCCTCTGGTATTTGAAAGCACAATGAGAAGAGGGCCTGGTTAATCACAAAGGACCAAAAATCTGTCTAGGGCTCAGTGAAGCACCCAGCAATCATTGGGTGACTCCTTTTGCTACCTTGGGAAGAATTGACATATAAACTAACACATAAACATAACATGTTAACATATAAACATAAACTAAGCAGAGACAACCACTCGGAGGAGGATTAAAATTCCCTCCACCTGAGTTAAGGTGGGTCAGTCAGGTAAAGGAAGCCTTGGGACTAGGTGGGCTCCGAGCAGACTTCCATCAAGTCCTGAACAGTTACTCAAAGTCTTTCCTGTCATTGCACTCCAAAGTACAGAGCCAGTACTGAAAACTTGGGTGAGGAGGTCAGCTGGATATAGCATTTGACAGAAAGGTCTCAAGGATTTCATCTCAGGGTAGGGTTTTTCTGAGGGTTTTTCTCTTTCCTGTAATGTGTGTCAAATAAGTAAATGTTTCCATTATTTTAAGGTAAATAAAGACTTCCCTTTCCTTTAACCTTAATCTGGTTCATATCTGCAAACTGAGGGTGAGGTGAGAAACTGAGGCACTAAGGTCTTGATCCCCAAATCCATCATTGTCAATAGGAGCCTTCTCATTCATGTAGAACGATTTGTAATCAGGCCCTGAGCTGTTGTGTCTCGGTGTACAAACACATTTCTGTATCTGTGTGAATATGTGCTAATGTGTGGCTGTGTATAATGCTTTGTGTATGTGTGCATATATGTGTGTATTTACATACACATTCTCACTAACACAAATATATATTTAAGATTTACAGTTCTGGAAAACCTAGTGAATAATGTAAATGATTAAAGCAGATGCCTCACAGAAAATATTGTTCAGACCCTCTCATTTAAATTCAGCCTCTTATTCACACTTGGTAATACATTCTGCCATATGAATTATGGATTCCTGTTTTTATCTCTCACACTACACATGAATGTTTGATAAAGATTGTTTCCAATATTATATTTTATCAAAATGCTCATCTAAAATTCAGTCAGAAATTCTTTCCAGTAATTATGCACTGACTTAGCACTATAAAAATAAAAAAAGGAAAAAAAATAAAAAGGCAAGCCAAATCATATTATCATTGTTTTTCCTGAATATTTGTCCTAAATAAGACTAAGAGACTGACAGGATTTGCAGCCAAAATCTTTGTTTATACTCCATCCAAATGGAGCCAAGGCAGCTACAGTATGTTTTTCACACTGTTCTACAAATGTTTCAGTCTCCGTGCTTTGTCTTGTGAGGAAAAAGGCTGCTTTTATGCTAAATTATTCGTAATGACTTTGTGAAGTGGATTAATATCCAGAAGGGGTCTGGATTCTCACTGGAGAAATATAAAATTTACCTCCTTGGGGAATCAGGATAGTCTTATTATAAGGTTCTCAGGAAATCGCAAAAAAGTGCTCCTGTCCACAGTAATTTAGTAATTTTTGCATTTATTTTCTTTTCTGCGTGTAAAATTGCAGTTCCCGAAGAAAGGTCAAATTACAGAAAAACAAAACGTGCTTTCCCATTTTGGCTGGTAATCTGTGTCATGACTTAAAATGCTGCCCAATCTTCCCCTTTGTTCGTGCAGGGTTCTCTTCAATTTTGTCAGGCTGTGCAAGTGTCAGTTGTCCAGAAGGGAATATTTTTAGCTATATCTTTATTCACAAGGAGGGCAGCACAACAGAAGTGTGTATCTGAAGCTTGAAAGAGTGGCTGCTAAGGACCTGGCACCTGCAGGGTGTGTTTTTGGGAATGGAGGGTTACTTGAGTTTTAGTCTAGTTTCGTGGAATGACCTCCTACCATGAGCTGGCATGCATAGGGATGCTCCTGGAGTGCATTTCCCATTTAGTTTCATTCAAACAGAATCCAGTGCTCTCCAAAAGCAAACCAAAGCCCAGTAAATAGGGAAAAGTGGAGGATTTTTTCTAGAAGGACAAGCCTTGTCTCATTCAAAACACTAACATGAATGCAGCAGGTTTTGGATCAGTCCTCTGATAAGGCTATCAGTTGTCCTTCTCTTTTTGAGAGAATTGAGTTAGGAGAGACTGAGGTACCCTGCAGGTGAAGTCACTGGTGTGTACTTTCTGAGGAGGAAGTATAATAATCAAGTGTACAGTGACTGGTCTTGATTGCAAGTTACTCTTGGCTGGGAGAAAACATCTGGGAAATTGTCCATACCTGCAGCACAGTCATTTTGATTCTCTCTTTCTTTGTGCAGTGCAACAAGTCCAAAACTACTCTGTATCTTCTGAAGGGCTAGAGGAACCCTGTACAATGAAGGCTGCCTTTCCTCTCTAAAAAAATTAGCAGTAATAATGGATTCATTTTTATCTTTCTATCTGCTTTTCCTTCCTGCATGTTTATCTGGGGAATAGTTTGCCCTCCTCCATATGGCCTGTGAGGAGATAAAAGACAGTGTTCTTTACAGAAAGACCCACTTCCTTTTCCAAGTGCAATTCCCATTCTTTCATTTCTGTTGGCATGCATATTCTCTGTGCTATTTCTTTCATGATTGCGTTGAAAGCCCAAAATGCAATGATAAGGAAAAAATTGATCCGTAATGGACCAGTGCAGTGTCGACAAATTTCAAACACATTTTATATAATATATCACATAAAGCATGCCAATATTAATCTGTCTTAGATACATATGTTCTCCATATTACCAAAGATTCTGCCATCTCACAATATTTCTTCACAATCAGTTCATCACGCTGCTGCTGTAAGTGCTTTTGCCCTACACACTTGGTGGGAAAATGCCACTCAAGGACTGGCTTGTCTAAGCTCCCATGTGTAGACCACCCTCAAAATAGTGCCTTATATGGTTGAATGAAGAAATAAGTGACTGAAAATATTTACAGCCTAATATTACACATGACTTTTTCTGAAGAAGACAAATTAAGGGAAGAGCACAAGTGTTCTATCTCTTGGCCAGTACTTTGCAGTATGGTATATGTATAGCTGTCAAACAAACAAACAAACATTTGTATCAAGTTGATGGGGATGTTTTTGTTTCTGTTTCTTGTTTTTCTTTTGAATTGTTCTGTAGAGTCAGTAAAGCCATATGCTTCTGCCACAGTAGAAAGATAATAGTCTTTTACATTGTGATGAAGTGTGAAGAATTATTCTAAATCTAAGAGGAATATGTTTTGTGCCTGATAAGGACTGCTTCCTTAAGAAGTGGGGACAACTTCTAGTTGTAGATTTCTCTACTTGGATATCTCTATCCTATTCACCAATCCTTCCACCACTTCTTTCCAAGGCACAAATCTCAGTGGAACTCATCTGCTTAGTCAGACTTTCCCTCTTGTTTCCCTTGACTTTACACCTGAGAAACTCCCTGCTGCAAGGCTCCTTTGGGATAAGCAGGGTTGCAAAGATAGCCCAAAGACAGCCCAGCTGCTGCAGTGGAAGTTTGGAAGTGTCTAAGACAGGAACACGTGGTTAAGTGGTGCGATAGTCCTGCTGACTCCCTGGATGCCACGCTCCATGCTGAACTCTTTTCCTGTAGCATTTCATTCAAAGCTCCATTATGGAAGCCATTAGCACCTTTCTATATAACAATATGATGACAGGATTTCTGCCTGTGGTTTCCCCAGGCACGTCCTTCAGGGAGTGCCACAACTATCATAATGTTAGCAGATCTGTGTGTGAGTGTACACGTGTCTATCCATCTCCTTAATAAATGCTACACATCAGTTACTCCAGCTAAGGGAATTATTCTGCCCCACACAGACATCACTATGACACATTTCAAGGCAAAATACTGCATTTTTGCAGTGCCAAGTCCTTTAAAAAAGACACACTTTGTACTAGTTTTTTATATCCACGGGTGCAAGCCCAAATGCCCTCAGCATCTCTTAGCAAATAACTAAAGTATGAAAATACTTACAGAAGTTGTTTCTTTCACCTTGTAACCAGGAGAAATCATCACTTCTGCATCTTAGGCCAGATCTACCCTAGTGTTCTTATGGGAAAGCTTCACATTTAATGACTCTTATGTTTGCTGAAGGCATTATTGGCATTAATCAGATGTATGCCAAAAAATGCATATCATGCCTAGGATGACAACATCTTAAGGTCAATAAATACTTCAGTGACAACATAGTTGTATGTGGGTTTATGTATCTGAGAGGATGATTTGAATATACTCCAAAGCAGAGTTCACTGATAGGATAAAAAGGTCAGAACATTCTGTCTCTTACATCTACTCTTTGTTGCATCAATGTATGTTTTCCTCTTTTATTTTGGAAATTAGTAAAATATTTTTGGTATCAGGCCAGATCCACAGTGGAACTCTTCCACACCATTCCAAATAGCAGTAAAATAGAATTATGGAATATTACACCAAAAAGAATCTCTCCCTACACATCAGTAATTTATCTGCTATATTTTTTGCATCAGTAACTATAAGAAATTGTTATTGGTTCCTCTTCTACTGCATATTTGTTCTGTGGTTAAAGATGAGTTACTGCACAGTTTGGGTTAATGGAGGCATTCTCCCCTGAGACAGAAGTACACACTGGCTTTAAGATGGGGATGGGTACTTTATTATGGTCTATGACTGATTTCAATGCTGCTTTATCATCTGCCAGCATGCACACACAAACTAATAAGCTATTCACTGCTTTTTGCCCCTGAGGGCACCTTTCAATAAGGCAAGTCATTGATTTTTACCATCAGACACACAGGCCATAAGCCATTCCCTGTATCATTCTCTCCCCAGTGGTGCATTCTGCAGGGGAAACTGGTCGTTTTAGTCACACACATTCACACATGCACACACAGTAGCCAGCTACAATCTAGCTCAGATGCTCAGATATTCACTTTGCCTCCATTACAAGAGCTATTTATATTAACCTCTTCTGCATTTCTGCAGCGTAATTTGTTATAAAAATACTTCTACATAATGCTGAGGCCTCTTACAATAGGCAATAAATATATAATATTTTTTTATATATTTAAAAACACCTTTTTTAATCCTTGACAGCATGTTTCTGATATATAAATCAGTAACTGATCATCATTGCCACTCTTTTAAGCCCAAAGACTCAATTGCAGTAATAGATATAATTATGACCAGTGCCTTTAGGTTACTTGTATTTCTCCCAAGTGTGAGAGGTTGTTCCTGTGGAATTCTATAGTGCTGCCTTAAAACTTTTTTCTGTTTTATAGGTCAAAGTTTCTTAAAGGTTGTGACTTTGCTCACCCTATCTAAAATATGAGGTATAATGTGGATCATTGTGGTTTTAATCACTGCCCTGTCTTCTACTCTTGCTCTGATAATGTCTTTTAGATCCATCAATTGAGCTTCCCACAGCTGCCCAGACCAAAGGAACATGGGTGCTCAGCTGGCATCCTCAGAGTAATTCAGATTTCGCTAGGAGCTTTCTCATGTCCTGAAGCTGAGTGTCTGGCCATCTTGTAGGTATTTCCCACTTCATTTACCCCCCTCTTTAGCAAACTGTCCTTAGGGGAATAACTGACTCCAGCCGGGGTCTCCTCCCCAGCTCAAAGATGTAAGGAAGGGAGCCAGTGCAGCACCTCATTTCCCCTCTCATCCCTTCTCCACCAGAGCAGCCAAGGCAAGGAAGGGCTGGTGCAGTACCTGCTATACCCCACAAGATGCTCCAGGCATTGAAAGCATCCTGGCCTAGCTAGGAAAGTGACCTGTGATGGCCTTAAGCTATCTTAACTCCATCTGAAATCCCACTGACAATTCCCTCCGGGCCACTTAGGCACAGAATACTGTGCTATCCCAGAGGCTCCACTTCCAGTGAAGTAAAGCAGTTTTTAACAGCTTTAGTAGTACATGGAAAAATGGACTTAAAGCTATATCATTTGGATTATACATTTTTATCTGCTCTATATATGATATTTCACAGCATCTGTAGCCCATGTGAACTTAAATAATCAGAAGTATCATAGTTTAAAATATTTTAGTCAGTTTTCATGGCAGCAAATAAGAAAATACAAAGTTTTCTATGAAAAATATTCAATTATATTTCTGATGAAAGTATAGAAACTAAATGTTGCAATGAGGTAATTCAAAACATTTCATTAAGACCTTCCTGGAATTGTCTTAAAACATTGTGTGAGACCCTTTCATATTATACCTTTGTGCTAAAAAGCCCACTACAGAAAATAATTCTGAATGTCAAAATTACTGCAGGAAATAAGCTAGCACTTATTTTTCAGCTATCTTTAAGCATTAATTAGGTAGCTTGATGAATCACAATTTCATAGTATGCACAGTCTTGTTTAAAATTCAAAATGTAACCTGTATTAAAATCTACAGTATTCAATTGAGATCTATACTGCCAGCTCTCCCTCGATAACACCAAATGCATTAAAATAAAGCAACTGCATCCAGTCTGTGGATATCCTGTGAATTCTGATGCCTATTCTTCCACAGGGGGAGGGCTTTATGTGTTAAAATTAAGAATTCGAAATGGAAAGATCATTACATAATGAAAACTGTTTTTTCCAACAGAGGGAAAGGCAGTTTAAAGTGTATCAGGTTCATAAGCTATTTGGAAATCGAGGCAGAAAATGCCTGTGCAGTTAATGAGCATGTGCAGGTCATCTCAAGCACCTAAACCACCGACTGAGGATGTGAGGCTATACAAAGTATCTCTGCTCACTGCCATGTAAGTTTGCAGCATATTTTTATACAGACCTGACTGTGAATGTCCAGCTGTGAATGTGAATGTCCAGCATTGTATTATCCGACCACATGGTCATCCTTCTTCTCAAGAATTTAATAATTTTGCTGTTTAAGTAATGAAAATTTCAAGTTCTGCTTATCCAAGGTTAGAGAAGGAATACCTGCCTAGATGACAACTAGAAAATTGATATATTTATGATAGTGGTGTTGAGACTGGAGAAAGGAAAAATAATCAGAACTATCCCAGTTCATCAAACATCAGAAGAAATCTACTTCTCCAAATTTAATATCAAAGGATCACTATTACTTCTGACAGTGTCTCTGAGCAAAGCAGACAAGCCTCTGATTGCTAATTAAACCATTGCAAAAAGCCCTTATATGAAGCACCCCCATGCCTGACTAACAACTCAAATCTCAAAGGCTTTCATAATTGAAAGTGGAAGAGATTAAATTAAGAAAATATTAGCGAGTTAATGAATGACAAAAAATGTTATTTGTTCTGTTTACAATGAAACAAAAATCAAGGGGTTGTCTGCCCTAGCTGTGAGAGGACATACATTTAAATACCTGTCAGAACATACATTGTAAGGGAGCAACTGCACAGCCTCACACCCATTGTCCAGCCAAACAAGTGTCCTGGATCCTGCAAGGACCAGCCTTGCATTATTTTTTTTCTTATTTTGTCTGAATTTATAGAAGAGCTGTTTAAATCTATACCAAGCTGTCCTTTAAGATCTGTCTGCAGGGATCTAGGAAAGGAAGCAGTTGAAATGCATACATTTGGTCCTTCAGTTAGAACATGTGCTCCAGCTCCCAATCCTGCCTCTCCCATTTGCAGCAGGGTGAAAATGCCTCCTGTGGCTCTGGCTGAGGTGTTCCATCCTTCCCTGCAGGTGTACCACTTGCAGCTCCTGACTGACAGCTGCTCCAGAGAGCTCAGTGCTGGGGGAAAGTCCAGCTTCAGACATGGCTTCTGAGGAAAATCTTTAATCCACTGCTGCAATATGAGTAGCATTCATCAGTAATATATCTAGTTGAGGTGATAAATGAGTGGCCAATAAACAGATTTTATTCCACAAGCCCTGCTCTATGAAAAGTAAAATGTAGACTGGCAGATGTCAGTCTCCTTTCTTCCATAGTTAAGAGGAAACATAGTGATGCAAATACAATTCACCCACATACATAAATATATTGTAATACTCAACCATGATCTCATTTTTTTTCCTTTGTCTTTCATAAGTGGCAATTATGCCTCCTGTAAGCAAGCATCATCAGATCTTGCTAATGGAAACCATTTGTGTGGATTTAGAAAGGCCTTTGCTGCTATGACAGCATCCTTCACAATGAACATTTGTCAGCACACTGCTGTTATTTCTTAAATATTTCCACCTCTTTGGATGGTTGTGTGTGTGTATTTGGAGTTGTGGGGAATGTGGGAGCTTTGATGAAATGCCATGACTGAAGCATTTGACTGAGCTGTCAAGCACGTGCCTAAGCAGGGAAGTGGTGAATGTTCCAGTCTCGTGTTGCACTTCTCACAGTCCAGACAAAGCCAGGGTTTAAGATCATGGGTCCTGCTCCTGCTGATAACATACTCCTCCCTCCCATGCTGGAGCAAACCAAGTGACAGAGAGAAATGAGCCTCCCACTCAGATTTAATCCTGCTAGGGTGCATTTTGGACACAACTCCTTGGCCAGGGGGCTTTGTGAGAAAATGGTAGCCCCCACAAGATAAGCTTCTTTGACTGAAATTGCAATCAGTTTCTGAGGTCTACAGAATAGGCATTTGGATTGAGCTGGAGAAAGATTGGGTTTTATTCCTTTTCTTTCTTCCTTTCCCCTTCAAACAGCAACTGAGTACTTGGTACAGTGGGTTTAACTTCAGTGAGGATAGAACTGCTGGAGAAAATGGTCTCACCTGAACCGTTTGCCATCAGTGAGCTTTTGGATCTCAGAGAAAACCTTTCCCTGCAGGTTGCAAAAGATGAAGGCAAACTCTTTAAGGATTACTCACTTATGAGGCTTCTGATGTCTGAGCCTGGAAAATGTGATCTATGACCAGTGGAAAAGGGGAAGGAGATTTTTATGGAAGTTCCAGGACTGCCTTTGCTGTAGACTATAATTGCCCTGTAATGAGTATCCTAATATCAACTCCTTTTGCAGAGCTGTCTATTCTCTTAAAAAGAAAAAAATACAGCTCACAGATTAAATACTTGAAATGGGAAGCAGCTTTTTTTTTTTTTTTCTGAAAACTGCTTTGCATTTAAAACAAGGGATGTTTTAACACTTTTTTAAACATGCCTCCTCGTCCATAAAGTAACAGATTGTGTTCTTCCTTCCACTGCTGGCATGGAATTGTCATAGGCATCAGATCTCTTGCACTGTCATAGAGATATTTTAGCAAGAAATAACCACTTATTTCTATGATATATTTGAGTTTTCTATTATCAATTTGGAAATTTTCATGTCACATTATTGCAGAATCAAAATCCCTCTGAGACTTCAGTGGAGGTGTTTTGTAGGGAGACATTAAGCCTCTCAGAAATTCAATGTCAAGTTGTCAGATGTAAGGTAGGATTGTTCTCCTAAATTTCAGAGAAGAGATATTGATAAGAAGTTGGCCCCAGACCTAGAAAAGAGCTGGCTTGTCCTACCTAGCTGCTGATACAGAACCCCTTCAGAAATTATACATTTGAATTATGTGTCAAATTATTCTTGCATTTTTCTTTTGTTTTCCTGGATGATTATTACACAGTTGAACAAGTCTTACAAGTCCTGGCGACACTGATGAGAGCGTCAAAACATTACACTGAAATTTCCCCTTTATCAATTCCATCAAATTACTTCTAGTGATACCTCTCTCAGCTGCTTGAAGAATCCTACACTTGTCTTGCTGAACATCATCACCCTCCAAGCCCCACGGCCTTCCCCTGGCAGTTTGGCTCAGCTGGCAGGCTGGGCTGGTGCAGAAGAGCCCTCACCTTGGGCTGTGGTGCGGGAGGTGCCCGGACAGCACACTGCCCCCACACAGCCGGGTGACAGCCCTGTCCCTGTGCCCTGGCACAGCAAGGTGCTGGCTTTGGCTGGGGTGGTTAATTCTCTTCTAGTAGCTGGCATGGGCTGTGCTTTGGGTATGTGTTTTGGGTATGAAGCAGTGCTGATAATTCAGGGATGTTTTCCTTACTGCTGAGCAGCATTAAACAGAGACAAGGACTTTTCTGCTCCCCACCCACCAGGGAAGAGGCTGGGAGTGCAAAAGGAGTTGGGAGTGCAAAAGGAGTTGGGAGGGGACAAGGTCAGGATAGCTGGCCCCAGCTGACCTAAGGGATAGTCCAGACCATATGACATTGTGCTCAGCACATACAGCTGTGGGAAGAAGGAGGAAGGGGGAAGGCTCAGTGCTGGCATTTGTCTTCCCAAGTCACTGTTACGTGTGATGGAGCCCTGCTCTCCTGGGGATGGCTGAACACCTGCCTGCCCCTGGGAAGTGGAGAATAAATTCCTTGCTCTGCCTGCTTTCCCTATTAAACTGTCTTTATTTCAACACACAGATTTTCTCACTTTTGCCCTTCTGATTCCCTCCCTCCCACCAGGGGGGAGTGATTGAACAGCTGCCTGGAGCTGAGTTGCTGGCTGGGGTTAAACCACAACACTGTGTTTGTTGCACTTTCTCTATATATAATAATATTTGCTGTGTGGAAAATGTACCTGCAGGTAATCTCTGGAAGTAACCCCACTTAATTAAACAATAGAAAATGATAAAGACAAATCAATTTAAAGGCACTTCTAGCCTTTGCTTCAAACACATGACTTCACCTAAATACTCTGAGCTTTCTGCTTGGAGAAATGGAGTTAAGAGATCAAAAATGGTTGAAAATTAAATGAATCCAGGCTTTGCTGGGCAAGTGATAGAAGTGTGTGCTCCTGACTGAAAACTCAAACATCTGCTTTGAGCAAAACAACTTTTGTGTTTCAGATTTAACAACAGCATAAAAAAAAATCAGCCTGTGAAATGGTGCTTTTGGAGAAGGCTGCACAACACATCCAAGCTGTGTTTTTTAGAGCAATGGTATACATTTTTGCTAGAAATTTCGTGTCAATAGTATAGCAGTATGAGCTGTACTACAGCAATTTCATGCAGTACTATAGCTCAGAACAGTTTGGGTACCTGTGGCACAGAGTGCATGCCTACTCTCACTAATGGATCCCAAATATAAGAGAGAGATCCATGCATCAGCAACAGGACTTTGTGATATAGGGATGCTGAGGTAGGCACTATACTCAACTTATATATGGTTTTGTATAATTGTACTACCCCTCCCCTATAGTTCATGAAGAAAAGCTTTTTATCTCCTCTGGACAATAATTTCCAACTAGTTTTCAAGTGTAACAGTGAGCAGACACCTAGGGGCAAAAACAGATCCCAAATCCTTCCCATAACTGGGACACTGGAAAGAAATTAGAAACATTTTCAAGAAAAGGAAAAAGTGCATTTCCTAACAACTTATTGTTCTGTTTGGTTTTGCTTTTTTTTTTTTTTTTTTTTTTTTTTTTTTTTTTTTTTTCCTGGCTTGTAATATCTCCAGTGACTTTGGTTTCTTGACTTGGTCCACTTACTGGGCTCTACTTTTCTTTTTAAAGATGGCACTGTTCATGGGACAGATTTTCCCAAAAGTTTGCAGCAATCAGTCACCCTCAGATGAATATTTTAATTAGAGCATCTGGCTAAATCACCAGCTTATGCAGAAGGTAAATTAGGTCGTCTTGTGCAACTCACTGGCAAATGTTATATTGTTCACTACAGGATATCTTCCAGCACTTTGTCCTGTCCTTCCTAAATTAGGAAATCATAGTGGATTCCTTTACTTCTCTTAAGAGATTGTCTTATAGGCTAGGAAATCTTGCTGTTGGGAATTTTTTTCTCCTAATATTCATGAACCCAAACAATATCTTAAGTAATTTGAAAACTTTGAAAATTGTTTTCCTATTGCAAGTCTGTGATGCTGTAGAGGTGCAGTGCTTCCTTCTAGGACAGTGATTTTTATTGCGATATCACAATATTAAGGTACTACTTCTAACCCACTTGTATTAAGTTTTGTCACTTTTCATGGTGTAAAATCAAATGAATGGAGATCTTGAAATCCAGTTAGTAATCCTGGAGCCCTCTATACTGTAGTTCTCCAAAAGCCCTCCCTCAGTCTTGATTTCTTTTTGGTTTTTATTTTTTCCCCACAGATTTAACAGAATATTCTGAGTATTACAGTTTCCATTTTAGAAGGCTGAAAAACTTAATCCTGCTGGAAGTTTTGATTGATGTTAGTGAGAAAGGACTTAATGCACATAGTGGGTACTTTTGGAAATAGTCCCTATACCTTTCCTGATTGTGCAAAAGGAGTGCTTTTTTTTCTCTGATGCATAGTACCACAGTTCTCAACCCTCCCTCTGGGCAGGGTTCTCCTTGTCATTTAGTTCAAGAGATTCTCTGACTGGTAACATAAGCACTTTTTATCTTTGCTTCTGAGTGATTTTTTTTTTTTTTTAATTCTCACAAAGGAAAATCCTTTTGCTTTTTCCTCATTTGCTTGTGTTGTCATATTTCTTTTGTTTGTCAACAGAAAGAATGGGAGAGTTCAAAATACTTTACTGGCTTGATAAAAATACTGATAGTTTTGATCAGAACAAAAAGATCAAGCCTTTTGTGAAAGATGCATCTCAGAGCAGCTTTTTTAAGTTAGTGACTCTAGCTGCCATTAATTCCAGCTGTTTATGTCATGGATATTAAATTTTTGGTGCAAAAAAAGAAAAGGAAAAGGAAGCATGCATTTATAAGGGACTCTGTCTGCTGAGAAGGTGAAGTCTGGTCCAGAAGGAAGGCATGCTCTTTCTCCTATCCTAATGCCTCAGCTTATTTTTTTACATAATTACTGGATTGGTTTTACTTTCCCTGATGCTTTCTCTCTTTTTACAGTCCTACTTTTTTTATTTTTTCATCTT
The DNA here is from genome assembly GCA_013397555.1 of Urocynchramus pylzowi. NCBI lineage: Eukaryota > Metazoa > Chordata > Aves > Passeriformes > Fringillidae > Urocynchramus > Urocynchramus pylzowi. The sequence continues at coordinate 1,810,120 of VZRH01000295.1, read as the reverse complement.
TGCATGAAAATCAGTGCACACATTTTAGTTTATCTCCTGAACTGCAAAACTCAAATGAGTTTGGAATGACACAAAAAAAAAATCAGTTTCTAATCAAGAGAAGGGAAAAAATTATAGGGGCATGTAAATCTGTGTAGCTTCGTGAAAGGAAATAAGGCTGTTGTGTATTCTCTTTTTAAAAATCTTTATTCTAATTTGAGGCTAGGCAGCAACATTCACCCTGAATTCATCCTTGAATTAAATCCTATGGATTTATACAAAGAGCAGATTTCAGTCTTTGTGTTTTTAGAGTATATTGGTTTATCACTTTAGTCATTCATGAGGAATATTACTTCCTTTTCCCCTTTACTTTCCCTGCTCTAAATTCTAGGGGAACAATTTGCTTGCCATCACAAGGAGTGTTTGACACAACAAGATACAGTTGTGCCAAATTGTTGATGATACAGCACTGTGCCAGATCATTCAATGTTTCTACCTCTGGCCACATCTGGTACTTTCTCTTCCTGGTTCTGTTGAGAGACTTGCCACCTCTGGTTCATTTTCTATGACTATCATTATGGCAGGATACACCATTTCTTTCTCCCTCTTGAAAGCTTCATGCCTAGAATAGTTGTAAAAGGTTTTAAATTAGAGGTTGCTAAAAAGAAGTTCATTTTCCAATAGTTTGAAATATGATTGATTTAATTTTGAGCTTATCAGAAAAAAAATCAACAATTTTTCAGTCTTTATTTTTTAATTAATAGCTATATCACAGTTTGGATCAGGTCTAGCTGGAAAAAATCTAACTTACACCACTGAACACTGTACCAAAACCTGATAGTTTTCCTATTATACAAACCTTTGTGTATAAATGTCAGTCTTTCCAAACAAGTGCCCATGCTCTTTCTTCTGAAACTCAGTAACTTAACTCCTGCAGGTCTCACTAGTGAGAGCACAAAAAATATATTCAATGCATCCATGAAATATGGACCTTTTCTATTTGTTTTACTAATTATTTTAATTGGAGGAGTTGAGCTTCTAAAATGTAGAAAGAATGGGGTCATAGGTAGGCTGACAAGCATTTGATTTAATCTTCAAATCTGTTCCCTTTTTTTTGTTTGTTTCTTTCTTTCTGGAGCTGAATGATTGCCTCTACATTTTGGCTTACAGAACCTCTATGGCTTCTTAACCTGCCTATTTCCTGGAAAGATTTATCCATTTGTTTCATACTTAATTCAGAAATTAAAGAGTCAATGAATCTCCACAAAATTAAGGAATCATTGCCCAGAAAGACCAAATAGAATTTTTTAAACGCAAGTGATTTTTTCTGTATTAATATGGGTAAGAGGTACCATTATTAAAAAGCAGTAGCTTTCACATAATTTAAAAGGATATGAATATTGTGTAGATCAAAACCTTAAATTAGTCTTTCATGGATGAATAACAGGGTATAAATTGTAGTCCATTTCTTTGTGCATTATCTGTAAAAACAGGGTCTGGTATCTTTGGGTTTCCTGGGAATACAATCATGTATGTGTGTGCCATTTACAGTCATTGGTATAAATGTATTGATATAAATGACTGCAAAAGGGGCAAGACAATGGGCAATGACATGCTACATGTCACAAACCATTCCAATCTTCCTGTGCTATTTAAGTAATTTTAGTCTGGTTGTGTCCCTTGTGACATGGGGCCACTTGTTCCTCCTGGATTAACTCTGCAGGGACAGTTAGTGAATGCAGAATTTGATATGTGGTGTTTGAAGGGTTTACATAAAATTTAAAATATTAATAGGTTAATAATTTGCATTGATATATAGTCTGATTACTTTGAAGGTCTTCTGAATTATGTTGGTCCTGGAATAATTAAAATAGTACACAAAAGGGCGAATAAAATAAGTGCCAATAAAATTAAGTAACCACCTTGCTGCTCCTCTCAATGGAAGAAGTATGAAAATAATCTTAATTGCATAACTTCTTGATAAATTTCTTACAGAATTTGGACCACTCAAGACTAACCCTGAATACTGCAAAAGTTCCTTTACAGTCTGTGACAGCACTGGACAGCCTTATTCTAGAAGTCATGAGAAAGTGTTAATTTACCATAAATCTAAGCTTTCAAAATAATTTAAGTGTAATCAGGAGTCCATAATGTAGAAATCATTGAGGATCATTTGTCATTATGTTAAAAGGAGACTAGGCAGAGATCAGAAGCACTGGTTGTCCCAGTGCCCTCCCTTTCACCCCAGCATCAAGCTCTTTTGCACATTAAGCTTCTTACAAGTCTTCTGATTTTTCAGCTGTTGGTCCTGTTATAAATATCTCTCTGCTTTGTAACGTCACTGTTTGCTCTGTGCACTGAGCCTACAGACTCAGGAAAGAGCAAGGAAAAGCTCCAGTTAATGGCTGTGGGTGAAACATTGACTGAAAGCACATTAGTTTTAATTACTAGTGCTCTCATTATTTTTATATATAGATACAGATTATATATATTTTATATAGATTTAGGAAATTCCATGTAAATTGAGTACCTCAGACACCTTCCTTACCAGTTAAAAAAAATTATTCTTTATTGTTACTGTACGAAATAGCTAATGGAATTAAGATTTTGAAAATAGTTAGAGATTAAATAGACCCTTTAATCAATCATTCCTGCCACTCTAAAGATCCATGACATATCCTTATAGAGCACAAGTTAACAGGGGGAAGAGGAGCAATGGTCATGAGCAATCACGTTTCTCTTTGGCCAGGCATTGAAATCTAAACAATGTGAAATCTAAACAACGTGAAATCTAAACAATACGAAACTTCAGACTCCTGTTCTTATAAGCATGTTCACTGTAGATATTTTTGAAAAATTCACTATTAAATAAAGTGCCAGCAGATGGCATTGAAGAATATACGTCATCATTCCAGTTTCTTGTAGAAGTAATAAGGCTTCCTGTACCACAGATTTCTTCCTCAATGTATCTCCTAAACACTGTATGGAATTCACTAAAGCACCCATTTTACAGGAGCTGGAGACTTGCTCTTAGGTGTAAGAAAACTTAAAAGGCTCTAAGCTCTGAGATCTTTATATGCTAAAGTTTCTATTTATCCTCTCCTACAGAGACAGGCTGAGAGTTGGGGCTCATCCTGGAGAGCAGAAGGTTCCAGCAGAGCCTCTAACACCTTCAAGTGCCTAAAGGGATCCTACAGGGAACCTGGACAGGTACTTTTGACAAAGTGATAGGACAAAGGCTAATGGCTCCAAACTAAAAGAGTGTAGATTTAGATTAGGTACTACAAAGAAAATCTTTACTGTGAGGCTGGTGAGGCACTGAAACAGGCTGCCCATAGAAGTTTTGGTTGCCCTATGCCTGTCAGTCTTCATGGCAAAGCTGGATGTGGCCCTGAGCAGCCTGGTCTAGTGGAAGCTGTCCCTGCCCATGGTGGGGGGTTTTCAGTTAGATGATCTGTAAGGTCATCTAATCATTCTCTGATTCCAACTCTAACCATTTTGCTGGTTTTGTGATCCTCTGGACTCGGCCATCAGATGGAAAAATCCTGACTGGATTGCTATCAGTACCTGAGAACCATCACAGTGGCACGGGTGTCATGTTCTTTGTAAGTGTCTGCCATGGTTGTGTGCTGTTGGTGCCACTGCCAGTGAATTAATTGATAGCTTTAATGTCCCTTTTATGGTGATTGCTCCAGATTATCCTTTCGCCATTTCTACTTTATGTTTGCAGGGTGAACATGAAGACAGAAAAGGAAGGGAAAATAAGAATGTATAAGAAAAACAGAAGTTAGTGAGAAAAAGGAAATGGGGAAATAAAAGGTTGAAAGATAAATGATGCTGAGTTCAAGAGGATTTAGTCAGAGATCTCACCTTGGTAATGGAAAGTGGCTGAGTTTTCACTTGGAATGCTTTTAGTTAGTAAGACTTAACAAAGCCAGATCTGTTTTGATTGCCTTTTGCAGTCATTTGTGATCCAGAGATGACAGGTAGAAGAGATAAAAGGAAACATAAAATACAAAAAATAATAATATGCTTCAAGAAAATAACACTGAAGGTATTTCCTTTCCATTTGCCCTTTTAGACTTTTGTCTTTCCCATCCCCTAAACATACATTTTTCATCTCAATTCTCTGAGTTTCCATTTTCTACAATTTTTTCATGTTTTGCACACCTCTCCTTTCTTCTTTGAATGTAAATAGATAGGATCTATATTTTCTCTTAGGTGTGTTTGTCCAGGTGAAAAGGTTTGTACAGCTCGACTTTGAAAACAATAGTAAGAGCTTCAAATATTCACCTCTTGGTAGGTGGTGAAGGTCTTGACAAACACTGCAGATGAATCAAAGGCTATTTGGTTATGTTTAGTGCTGTAATAAAATGAAAATATCTGCTGGGTATTCATATGGTTTAATACTGTTGGGTGATTTCTTCCTCCTTGTCTTGAATCTGACTGGTTTTGAAATGCCAAATCAAACACCCATCCAGAGAATAAGCAAAGACGTGTCTGCCGCAGAAGCAGCTGCTTGCAGATTGCTTTACTTAAAATGCTTTGAGAGGCGTGGTTGCCCAATGGGGAAACAGGCTACAGACTAATTAAGAAATGTCATGTTTCTTCTTCCTTGCCTTAAAATTCTCCATAGAATTTTTTCATTATTAAGCACTTCATAAGATCCCAAGCCTACTGAACTTTGAAAACTTGCAAAAAGCTTTCTACTACAAGTTTTAATTAGAATATTTCCCATTCCAGCTCATGACAAAACAAATATGTGACCTCTGATTAGTCTTCATAATAATTTACCTATCTCAAATTAAAGTTGGGGGGCTTATTTTAAATTGGTACAAAGAAGCTCTGATTTTTTTTTTTTTTTAGTTTCCCTTATGGTATTTTATAATAAAGTGGAGGAAATCCATGTAGTTATACAGCATTCATCAAGCAAAGGTGCAAAGTTTTGGATTTATTGTGGCTTATTATATTCATGGAAAACCAAGCTGGCATCTTTAATGTATTCACAGATGTCAGACATCTTGTGAAGGGAGCCAACATACTGTAGTAGGATTTAGTTGGCAACAGAGTACAGCAAAAAAAAAGGGAAAATTGTTTGGCTGTAGGATAGACAGTAGCTCTGGATGTATCTCGTAGCCTAACAGTCACACTGAACTGATTGTGTTATCACAAATTCGTCTTTCTCCCATTTGTCCCCCATTCCATCTCACATTGACTCCTTGTGTTCAGCACAGTCACCCAGTGACCTTTCTTTACCGATTAAACAAAAGATTAATTAGAACACCCACTTTTTTTTTTTTTTTTTTTTTTT
>VZRH01000295.1:1637986-1798110 GCA_013397555.1 Urocynchramus pylzowi | reverse complement strand
AAAAAAAAAAAAAAAGCCTAAATATTCTGTTTTCTTTTATTCCCACATTATACAATTGTAAAGTTTTCAAGCAAGCAATATGGTATATTTCTACTGAGCCTTCTAGTCCCAAGCTTTATGTTTATTCCAGAAATATCAGACATTCTACACCATTTGTCCTATAAGAATCTAACCCTGTGTACTTTACTTTTCTTCTTCTCCTACTTTCATCCAACAAATGCAGCCCAAAGACATCTACATAGGGATAGTTCATAAAAAAAAATAAAAGAACACTTAGGGAAGACAGGAACTTTATAGAGTGCATAAACATTGTGTGTAGGTCTCTGAATGGTGCTTGGTTCAGCCTCCAATAGAATACCTAGGATGCTTTTCCTGGAATGACAGTGTCATGAAGTCATTTGAGTAGTAATTTGTTTGGAGCAATACCTGTGACTCCTGGCATGTGCTGGAAATTTTAATTCAGGCTCACATATGTTGAGAATAAACACTTGAAATCACTAGGCTGGTAAAATATATAAGCTACGTTTTATGACCTTGAGTTGAGTGAAGTTGTAGTATCAGCAGAAGTGTGTTTTGAGCTGTGATAAAAATGGTCTCTTTAGAGAAAGTCTCAGTTTGTACAGAGAGGAAATTTGCTGGGAATTCTTTTCAAAATTATGATTGGAAGACAAGAGGGGCCTTCATCAAAGGGGAAAACTTGAAGAGAAAAGAAAAATAAGAAGGGCAAGTGTTTGAGTTTTGAAGGCTAGGTACTGGATCAAGGAAAGAGAAGGATTGAGGAAGGTTATAAAAACAATGTATGTTGGGCAAAGGAAAATGAGACAGAAAACAGCATATAAAAAATGGAGAGTAAGAGTAAGAAAAAGAGCAGAGTTAGCAGGACAAAAAGCATTAAAGCAGTGCTGGAATTAGGCCAGTGCTGGACTGTGGCAGTTCACAAAAGGACCCTGACAGCTCTTGTAATGAGGGACAGGCTAATTGAAATTTGTCCCTCTCCAATTCTGATGGGTAAATTCCAGTACTGGTGAGGGAAACACACAGAAAAATGCAGAATGAGGAAGAGCTCTCTAGCATGACCAGGAACACACTTGTAATACCAAATATAAAAATAAAATAATACATTTTTTCAAAGTGTTGTTTCTTTCTTTGCAACACAGTGAATTATCACTGACATGGAACATAAATGGAATTCAATCAAGTTGCAACTTTAAACACTGGGTCTGAGAAGACTTCTTAAGTCATTTGGGTATTAATATATACATTATTAAAGTTTTTCTGCACTCAAAAAATAAATGTTATGATTTGGGGGCAAATAAACTGAATTCTTTGTGTGTTACTAAATAGCTGAATGTGTATTTTAAATAGGAAGCTTAGTGCAGGCTGTACCACAGGATCATGGCTGATTTTTCTTTCCAGGGTGTCCTGGGTTGGCTATATGATGCTTGTATCCCCAATGGTCTGCTCTGTTTATGCTGGATAATAAGTTTTGCACCTTTAAGACTTGTTCCAAGAGCAAAGGGAGGAGAGAAGAAGTGCAGAGTTTGTCTTCAGAAACTGCACTCACTCCTCCTCGTTCCTGCTCCTGGACTGTGTTGTCTGTGGATGGGCAGAGGGACAGAGCTCTCCTTTACTTTTAGTTAGTTTTAGCAAGCTGAGTCAAAGAAGTTCCCTAGACTGTGGGGGTTTTTTTCCTTTTCTTTGGGCCTGTTTAAACCTGCTCTGGACTGAACAGCAGAAGAGCATGGGCAGCTCACACCTGGGGCTCACCAGCCCCCAGCATTTCCAGAGCTGGAGGGACTGATAAGAGACTGAGTGAGCCGAGCTCCAACCCAGGGAGGGGACTTTCCTGAGTTTGTCATCTCTTTTGGAGCAGCAAGAGGTTTTATTGTTTAATGTTCAGGTTTTATTGTTTGATAAACAGTTTTTTCCACTTCTCTCCGAGGGGGTATTTTTTTTTTCCCGAACTGGCTGGGGGAGGGGATTGAATCTGCTTTCTAGAGGAACCCCTTCAGGGATTCTCTCCCAAATTTGCCCTGAACCAGGACAAACTAACATAATCAATAATATAAAAGAGGAAGGTATTTATTATGCAAGGTCTGCAGCTAACTGTCTATACTAGGAGATCTGCTCCTTCTGGTCTATTTTATCCATCATTAAGTCATGGAAGGAAATAGGCGAGGCAAAGGATCTTTGACTTTTTCTAAAGAAGAGTCTTCTTTTATGTGAATTAGCTTAATACTTTTTAACAGTAAAGTACAGTTTTAAATATAAGGCTAGAATAAATTGTTTAAATAACTATTTTTTGCTTAAACTTAGTGTCTTGGGAAAATAATCATATAGAGTAAAATATATGTGAAGTATTTTTCATATAAGGTGGGAAAGACTTCTCAATGCCCAAAATTATGGGCCATACTTCACTTGTACCAGTTTAAGGGAGAGGCAGCTGCTGAGACAATGCTGATGCAAAATCCACTGAAGGTCTGCCCAAGCGGTGAGGGGCGTGGTTCAGCCAACTGAGCAAACACATGCTGAAATTCATTCCCACTCTCAGCATATGCTTACATGTGCTATTGCTTCACTCTCACACACAGTTTATGTCAGCTATAGCACAGTCCCAAAGCTGTAATATCCATAATTTCAGAAGGAATGCAGAGCTGTGTGCTGTGGGAATAAATATGTTCTCATCCAGGGCTTCTGGGCCCTGTGCATGGGGTGAAGTGCTGCTTGTGTCCACACCTGGCCAAAGGCACATCCTCAGAGATGTTATGAGAAGCCTTTCCCAGCACCAAGAAGGGCTTTCTGTAGCTGGATAAGGTGTTTTCATCTTGAATTCTTTTGGAATCTCTTTTTGTATTTAGTAAAATCCAGCCATTCTGTTAATGTGTTGAGATAATATAGTGATTGGCACCTTAGAAATACTTTAGACAGACAGATAAAAGGATTCCAAATGCATCCTTTGTGAATTTTTAATAAAAGATTTTGCTTTGTCCAGTGATGAAAACAAATCATCTGTGGAAAAACAAAACTGTTTTTCATCAGTATCATTCACTGAGGATGTTTGAATATGTTTGGTGTCGATAGCATCTTAAACTTAATCGTTTAACCATTTCTAGTGACAAGATATGTCACTTGACAAACACTTGTGCTTTGTATCTGCCTCTTTTTTTTTCTTTTTTTTTTCCCCTGAGTTTCAAGGTCTGTGCTGTGTTTTTCACACCATGATGCAATTGATGAGCAGGTGAAGTTTTCTGACAGTAAATTGTTTCTTTACAAAAAATACAAAAGTTCTGGATTTATTTCAAATTCCAGAGAAACCAAAAAAACTGGTAAAAATTGTTTTCCTTCAGGATTTTTCAACCAGGGTTAGACCAAAGTAACATCTGTATTACAGATCTCTTGGGGATGCAGTACCAGCAGTCACTCTGACTGGACTTGACCTTGCTTTGATTTTCTTTTTGCTGCATTGACATGCCTCCTCTTTCCAAAATTACGAATTACTGAACTATTCACAGAATCATATCACAGAATAGTTTAGGTTGAATGGGATCTTCAATATCATCTTCTTATCCTAATACTATGCTGAGGAGGAAATTTTTAAGTGTTCAGTGTATGGTGACAAATAGTATATTTTATGAATTAATTTCAAGTTAATATGCTAAATTATAGAATCACTTACTACATACACTTTACTACTAAAAGAGTTCATCATGTTTAAAGTTATTACAGTGAACACCAAAGGATTTAATAATGATTTGCACTTCTTATAGAGTGATACCAATGTAGTGAAAAGAAGGTTAGCCTAATTAAATTGCACAAACCACTTTAGGGCTCTGCCGTATTGTGGAGTCTGTTTTTTATGTTAATTAATTCTGAATGAAAGGTTTCTGAAGTGTTTTAATATTGTTCAAAGAGGCACCTGGAAGTATTTTGAATTTTTTTTTTTTTTTTTTGTCCATGATACATTGACCAAGTAAGCATCATCCTTTCCATGATGAGTTCCTGCATGCTGTATAAATTATAGTAAATAATAATAAACTGAATATTCTAGTATTTTATTGAGAGATAGAGCTGAAGTTGGGTAAGGATATTGCTGTGTTCTGACAAGAGGCAACTTGGGGAGCAAACCTCAGGCCTAAAAATCCAGTTCACTTTCTTGCAGTACACAGGGTTGTTAGATAATGTATTATGGACTTACCTCCCCTTTGGAATTGCTTACAGCCCACATTCCTAGTGTTCCACAGAAACAAATGCTACACCATATTTGGCTTAGATTCTAGTTTCCACAAATCTGACTTCCTGGTGATCTAGTGCTGTAGTTCCAGGGGTGAAAGAGTACATTTTTGCATGTTATTTGCTTTCTGGTTCTTTTTAATTGTCATAAAGCAGAGAGGTAAAAGACATCTATTGGTAGCATTTTGGTGACCTGCCTAGTTCCTTTTCAGCTTCCCTTAACTGTTGTTGAGTAATGCAAATATTTCAGACTGGGATTTGCACCAAAAAAAATAGCTGTGAAAAAACAAATGTGAAAATTTGCATTGCCTCTCCTTCTACTGAAATTCTTGGGAATGTTTTTGCTTTTAGCCTTCTAATAGACCTGTTTGGAAATCCTATTCAAGTTGGATTTTTTTTAAACCCAATTCCCTTAAGCACATGCTTCACATGTTAGGCATGTGTTTAAATTCTCTTGATTTAGTGTCATATACTTAAGGGCATTGCTAAATAAAGAAGGGCATGAGCATGTACTTAAATGCTTTGCTGATCAAAGGAACAAACCTTTTGATTTGATCTACATTTAATGCAAGTTAGATCACCTATCCAGTAGTCAAGAATTTACTAAAAGTCTCTACTAAAGACAGCTCATGATTAAGCTGTGTTCTTTTGGCTTTGGAAATGGGAATGGCTGCATAATACAACACATATCTTAATATATTTTTATGACATTGGTTGTAAATTACATTTTCAAGTGCTGTAGTCTCACCGCAAATAAAAGGAGGTATCAAGACAGTAAAAATGAAAAGAGAAAAGAGGAGTTTGGTTGTTAAAGACATATATTCAGTCAAAAACCAGAATGATTCAATATGTTTTATGTTCTTAATATTTTTTTCTTTCTATATAAAGTACAGCATGTAACACATCTCTTCCTCCTTACACTAAAAATTTATATTCAGGATACTCTAATGAAGTACATCTTGAGTCTCCTTTTCATGGCTAATGAGGAGACAACAAGAATTTGACTAATACTAGTACAATTACTGGAGCAGTGAAGCGTGCATCTCTGATTAGACGTGATAATTTGCAAGGCTGGGCTCTTCACATTAAGTTTGCAAACAGTTTAAAAATCACTTCCTCTATTTATCCAGCTAATCTCTGTTTAATGACTCCAGACCTGACAAAAGAAAGAGAAAATGTCTCTTAAAACCCTATTCTTCATTTATGAAGCTTGTATGTAGATGAGAGGCATAATTGATAGCAAATTTTTTCCAGAACACTTTTAGATGAAGCCATGCAACTGATTTTTTACTATGCAGTGGTATTTTTATTATTCCTGTAATACTCAGTCTCCTTTACATAGAGCTTTGTTGTCTTTCTACAGGTTTAGACATGTATTTCTACTGATTTTTTGCTCTTTTGATTTGTTTCTGATTTGCCTTTTGAATTAAATACTTGATAATCGATAGAGTATGAATATTTTTGTTGGATTTGCTTATGTTTTTCAGAAAAGATTGGTGGTGGTGGTCTTAGGAAATTCTTCATCAGTTACCAGCATCTTGGAGAGGTGGGTTTTAAATGGAATCAGGCACATACCATTCCAGTTCTTTTAAATATTCCTTCATCTTTAAAGCCTCTGTTCACCATTTGAACTAGAAGCAAGCTGGCTGAAACAGCAGGAACTATGGTTAGAATTCCTGATGAATTTAGTAAAGCAAGCAGAAGCAGCTCTTGCTGTCAGTAGGTGGCACTTGTCCTGAGGCAGGAATGAGATGATATTTTAAAAGGACAGCCAGTGGTTTCAGTCAGGCATAAAAATGGATGCCTTCATGCAAAACTCTGTCCCAGAACACATCACATCACCTACAGAAATAAAATATTCTAGGTGTGACTGCAGAGAAAGAACTTCAGTTAGAGGAATTAAGTAAGTTTGCCAAGTCACTTGATACACTCATACCTGGACCAAGGGTCACTGTATTGTCTCCACGTTGCACAGTGTCATCATTTGATTGCAATTTCTTTTATGGTCCTTTAAAACTGAGTAAAAACAGACTCAAAAACAATTACTGTCATAGGAAGGTAGAAAGGATTCAAGACTGTGATTCCCACAGATATTTTCTGGAGTTTTGCCTAAAATGTGTAAAAGCAGAAGTATGGAAAGAGGATCAAATGCTCAGCCTGTTGTTTTGTACATGTTTATTTGCTTCTACAGCTTCTGGGCAGCACGATCAATTTTGTGTAAAGTGTATTGTTAAAGCTGGGCTCTGGGATTTCCCTGTCTATTTTGGTAAGTGATACCTACTACCCTTTTGTTTCCACTGAAAAGCAGCAGTTGTTGCAAGGATTGTGTGGAACAGACAGAAAAGTTGCATCAACTTCCTTCTGGGCCTATGGAAGTTATTTGTGTCAGAGAGGAGGGGATCCTTAGAGAAGTTTTGGCAAGACTGCATGGAAAGGCATCTTTAAATACTGAAGGCATCTGAATCTTTCTCCTCTTCCAGACACAAAAGAGATAAAAACAGAAAGTTGTGGGGTTTAGTTCTTGGGGATGGCAGCTTCTAAAACTGATCTGAATTTCCAGTGGCAGAGCATCCTCCCTGAGGACTAGGAGAGGGTGGAGGCAGTGCAAAATAACATCACTTCTTGCTGTTACTAATGTGATGGAAAATGGCCAATGTGACTTCAGAAATGGGAAAAGCAGATAAAGGATTTTCTTCATTTTTGCTCTGCAGTCTCCACTGGTGGTCCTTACAGGGCAAACTGCCTGATTTCACTCTTTCCCATTACAGAGTAATGCATTTAAGGACCTGGAGGTAGTATTTGAATCTGCGATCTCTTCACAGAAATCTTTTTTTTTTTTTTTTAAATATGGTTCATTCTGCCTAGAACTGGAACTAAGAAAGCCCTTTTTCAATGAGGAAACATTGAGTAGAAATTACAATATGATCAGGGCTCCAGTAAGTGTTCCTTGTTCCCTATTCTGTTTAGAGCTCTTATTCTTGAATCTGTGAAAGTGCTCCATATAATTGATATTACATTGTGATAATAAGTTTCTTGCTTTTGATCACAACAGCAGCACTGGGAAACAAAGGACTGCTTTTGCTCTTGCCCAGTGCCCTGAAAGCAGCTTACCCCCCATGAGTGAAGGTGAGGGACTGCAGTGTTTCCATGCAGTTGGATTGTACTTGTGATTAGTGAAATGCTTCCTCACCATCACCCAGTGAGTAGCTCCAAGCAGATATCCAGTATTGTCTCTAGTCTCTAAAGCTGCCTGTTAGGCTTTGAGGAGAATTACCAAATTACTTTTTCCTCTTCCCTGTGCCTTAAGGCAGGATGCACAGCATTTGAAGGGTGGAGGTACTCAGTGTCCAGCTGCCTGTTGCCTTTGGGGTGTTCTGTGCTGGGATAGAGCACTCAGGAGCCATTGAGGCCACCATAAATTTTTAGGACTAGTTTGCTTACAAACTGGTTAATGTTAATGCAGTTAAGTGATAAAAAGAGAGAAGCAACAAAATCAGTCACTGTTGGTTCCAGCTTATGGGACTGGCTAATGAACTACTGCTTTTTCTAGAGCTCATACCTTGGAAAGTTCCTAGGGCTACATAATTCCCACTCCTTTTGAAGCAGATAATTAGTGGAGACACCCTGAGTTAATTCTGCCTTTTTTCCATTCTGAATAGGGTAACACCTTCCCTTTTCTTTTCTATTTACACATTCTCTGACTGTGTCAAAGGCAGGACAGGAAACTTTTCTCCTTTTTCTAGTGGTTAGTTCTTTTTTAGTTGTATTCTCTAGTGTGAATAGTAAAGTACATTTTGCCTGGTAGCCAAGTAGGGTCTAATTTGGTTCCCTGTTAAATAAATGCAAGCCTTTCAGTAGGCTTTGTAGTTTCATAGTAGATTTATCACCTGTACTCATTTTAAAAGAAACAAAATCACTTGTAAGTTGGCCAAAAACCAAACCCAAGTATAATGGAAATGCTATGTGGCCAGGAAATGGTGCTAAGAAGGGTTTTTGCTTGAAGAGAATGGCAGCAGTTTGAGATAAAGTGAGAGCAGCATGCTCTCACTTTATCTCAAAACCAACTCATTCTCTGAAATAGATCCCAGTAGTTGCCACGTATTTAAAAAAAAAAAAAAAACACATTACTACTCTTCTGAATATGTCCATAGTAAAACCTTAAGTTAATTTTGTTGACAGTTCCCTAAATTAAAATGTGAATATAGCAAATTTTTCCTTCTATGGTTTTTTCCTGTCATTATCAATGTAGTGGAGCACTGTTTCAAGCATGCAAAGAGTGTCTGTGTCTTTTATCTGTCACCCAATATTCCTGATTCTCTGTAGCAGTGTCTTTGCTTAGTCTCCCTATTTTGTTGCAATCCATAATGAGAAAAATCTGGAACCTAATGAGGCAGCCTAAATTCTCTTTTATAAATTACATCCAGAATCAGCAGTGCTGGGTTTGCTGGCAGGCTGCCGGATACCACGTCCCGCTGCATAGACCGATCTCCTTTCCCACTGAGATTGCTCACATGGAAGAGTTTGTGTATCCCTGAGCATGTCCAGGAGCATAAGCAGGTCTGTGCTCAAGGCCTTGGAATGGCAATGTGGAAATAAAAACTCTAAGCTACATGTCCCTGAACATGCAGAGAAATCAATATCATAAATTGCAGCAGGTTTGCCTGTTTGTAGAACAGCAATAACATTCTATCCTTTCTTTACATGGATCACAGGCTCCTTCAGGAGTAGATGGAAGTCTGGTAACCACAGAAGTACTTGGGTTTTCTCAGGACGTTTGTTCTTCCACCATGAGGAATGTTGAATAAGATTCAGTAATCAACAGGGAAACCACTATGAATTCCTAGTTTACCCAGTCCCCCAGGTTGTTTCCACCTCTCTGCGTGTCTGATTTATTTGAATCCTCATTTCCTAGGAAAATAAGATTTATGTAAACATCTTTACCTATCTTCCATTTTCGATCAGACATATTTGTGAATAAAGTTCTTTATCACATTAAATTCCTAATAAGTAATAGAATACCTCTCCTGGAAAGCAAATATCTGGGAAAAAATAAGAATCACTAGAATTCTTACTAAAGCAAAAAAAAACCAAGACAGAATAGTCTATCATGGATGCTTAGCTGCTTGGAAAAAAGCAGCTTTTGGAGTGTTTTCTGTTCCAGACATTAGAGAATCCCCTCCTCAACTAAAGCTTCTTTCCTGTGTGAATTACCAGTTTTCAACAACGCAACAGAAAAGATTTTTTTTTTCCATCTAATACCTACTGGATATTTAGTTAGGTTGACCTCACACATTCAGTTAAAAGTTAATCAACAGGAAATCCAGTGAAAACCAGATGTAGTTAGCTCCACTGCTCATGGAACGATTTCTCTGCAGATCCTTGTAATTTCTTCCCCAAATGTGAGCTGTCCCCTCTAATCATTGTGCTGTTTCAAACAACTTGTTCACACACTCTCCAGACTTCAAAGCAACTCTTGTACAAAGCAAATCATCCTCAAGTCCAGAATAAATAGAGATTGAGCTATTTCTTAAATTACTATTTAGAAAAAGGCCTTAAATTGTAGCATCCCTTTCCAGTTAGTTGTTGCTAGTCTGAGGCTGGTGTGGTGTTGTTTGGTAGAAGAATCTCATGTTACAGACAGAAATTGATGCACAGGAAGTTCTCTCTGAAGATGAGGAAGAACTTCTTTACTTTGTGGGTGACCAAGCACTGGAACAGCTTGTCCAGAGAGGTTGAGGACTCTCCCTCACTGGAGATACACCAGAGTTGTCTGGGTGCAATCCTGTGCTGTGTGATTGAGGATGGGCCTGCTTGGGCAGGGACATTGGTCCCTTGCAATCTTATCCATTCTGGGATCTCTTTCAGCCCTCCTTGGTTTTGCTACCTTTAAGGGAAACTTGTGCTATTTCACCACAAATGGGACTTTGCCCCCAGGATGTTTTGCAGTAGATTTTATTGTGTTTTTGTTTGTTGCCTCAGAGACTTTTATCTGTGTAGTTACTTACCTCAAGTTAGTCACCTTTTCAGTTTTCTGAGCTCCCAGCCTAAGTCTGGGATTCCAAGATCTGTGGAAATTCCATTCCACCTAGAAATTCCTTGCGAGTTGAAACTTCAGTTCATTTTCACAGAAATTTCTGTCACAGTCTGTAAAATAGACAATACAATTGTTGCAAGACCATAATGCTTCTATAATTAGTTATCAGGCTTTTTCCTCTTTACAAGCTCTTTACATGTGGGCGTAGCATAGGCAAACAATGTGAATTCCATTGCACTATTGATGCCTTGAGAGGCTACCTGGAACAGAGGCTAGACAGTGTTAAAGGAATAAAGCAGGTGTTTATTAAAAGGCCTTCAAAGGATGCACCTTGGGCAGTACAAGAGCCTGGCCATGGCTCCACCCAAGATGGACGATGGGTTGCACATTTTCACACTTTTGTAAGTTTTTTCCATTTACATATTGGGGTTCATTGTCCAATTACAGCTTCAGGTTATGAAGTCACATCCTCTAGATTGCTCTCCTCAATTCACTGTTGCTTATATTTTTTGGGCCTGAAGCTGCAATGGTGTCCTTGGTTCTCAGGCTGGAAAAGGATTGTTTTGTCCAACTAAACTGAGAGAAGAACTTGCTAACACTTAATGTGAAGTTCAGAGTTACATACTAATGCAGTAAAGAATCTGGAAAATATGAAAGCTAGAGCTTCAGGCATCACTATCAGCAGGCTTTTAGCCAAGGTGGTTCACTACCCCAAAAGTAGATTTTTCTGCTTAAGGATTGCTTTTGACCTGCAAAGTTCCAGGTCACAGCTGTTGGCATTTGGATGTGCATCTCTGTTGAAAATGTGCAAAATATTTGGCATTGTCAGAACAGGAAGTCCAACTACCACAAAAACACTGGTTTCATGTGGGAGCACCTATATGCAGCAGCACACCAAGGATTCCTAGAAGGAATCTGCTGCTCTCCTGATATGTGAGGGTACTTGTTTTTGTGTGTATTTTCCATTAACCCTGAAATAAGTGTTCCTTACCTTAGAAATCTTAAGGTAGAGGTTTGGTATTTTGGTCATGAAAGTTAAAACAATTACCTCATTCACAAGGCAGGAATTTTAATTGAGATCACCAAGGTTGAAAAACAAGTGACTTATTCACAAGTAGAATTATACATTTTTCCTAGCCTTTTCCTCTAAATATTTGATCATAGAGGGCCTTGTTTTAGACCAACTGCAGCAGAAGAAAACATTACTCTTAGATTTTATATTCTGTGAGTCAGTGGAAGTTGGTAACACACAGCTATATTTATCTTGTCCTGTCATTTCAGATGTGCCTTACCCCACTCTATGGAATCATTTCTTATAGATACTGGCAGCAGTCCTTGCCATCTCATACCTGATTTTTTTTTTTAAGCTATACTTGTTTATTTTAGTCAGGTTGCTTCATACCCTGTTCAGAAATGAAATGTTTTCTCTGTGTATGGAATTTGACAGAAATGAAGAAAAATCTCATCCATTTTCCTCAGTTGTCCTTACCTCATATGAAGGAAAACATTCACAGCTGTCTCTAGTGTCCTGCAATGCAATAATTTTTCTCAGAGGTAGACTAATACCCAAAAACCTGCTGACAAGGCCACTTACCTTCTGCACTTGGTACTGTAATGTCTGGACACTGGGAGTACAAGTATGATCACTTTAAGTTTCTATTAAGCCCATTATCCCTTTAAACAAAGTTTGCTATTTAGGCTAACAGAAAAGGTACAAGGATTTTTACTGACACTGAAATGAATAATTTGCAAAACACCCCAGGGAGCCATGCACAAAGATCTTACTGAAAATCAACAACATTTGTACTCAGAAAATTTCCTCCTTGGAAAATTACTGCAGACATGTATTAGGAATTACAGTCAAAGAAATCTTCAACATTGAATGAGTCAATTTCTTTCTTCTTCATCATTGGGCTCATCTTTCTTTCATATGAGTGTGGTGGACAGTGCTGTGCTGTTGAGGCACGTGTCCAGTGTAAAGCTGCCTTGAGCTGGCTTGAATGCCAGTTGCTGCTCTAACAACCATTTTTAAGAAGGCAGCATGAAATTAATATGCTACAATCTGCACAAAAGGAAGATAAAGCAAATGTAAACTTAGATCAGATAATTAACATGCCTTTGTGCATAGTGCTTGTAACAAATCCCAAGAAACTATTCCATGTTATTTTAAAACAAGGAGGTTAAACTTTGTAAATGTGATGAGGTTCCTCTTTTACTCTTTGAAATTATCTAGATGAAACAGGGATTTTTTTTGTTTAAGGTCAAGAAAATGTAAGTGATAGAGGATATCAAACATTTCAATCTCAAACACATCATTGTAACTTTACGAACAAAAAAAAAAAAAGGGATCTTTCCTCTGATTATCTAAACAGAAAGGTTTAGACACTTCTTTTAGGTGTGGTAAACAGCACAATGAATTGTAGTAGTGCTGAAGCAGAATAAGACTTTTATAAAGAGAAAAGAGCATAATGTATTTTCTGGGAGATATCCAGAGGTGTGTTCCTTTTTTAAAAAATTTTTCTTGCTTGCTTTTTGTCTTGTTTTGGAAAAAGACTAAATAAATTTTACTACTGAGACAGGTAATTGAATGAATCGAATGTCAATCACCTCATGAATAGCAGGAAGTACCTGGCATATGCAAGAGAAAAAGTTGTTTCCTGAGTAACCTGCAACAGAGAAAACAGTGATCCCAGTGCAGTTCCACAATCCATGGCTAATGCTGTAGCAGTATCTGCAGTATGTCACTGCAATCTCACACAGCAAAAGCAGGTGTGTATTAGGGAAGAAGGCCTTTGCAAGCCAAATTCTATGGGATGAAGTCAATAGTGGCTACACCCTAAGAAGGCTGGAATTAGACTTTAAGCACTCATTCAATTTTGCTAAATTGTAGTACATAACTGTTATCCTGATGGTAAAAAATTTTATTATTTCCTGTCTATCTAGGGTTTTATTCCATTACATGCTGACCTTGCTTATATAATTGACAAAAGGGTATTCCATTAAAAGTAAAAGCTTTTTTATTTCATTTTGTCCATATGGTCCAATTTTTATTGTCCGTCCTCTTAGTGACCAAACATTTACCAGGTTCACTAACTTTCTGTAGATGACTGTATATTGCAGCTCAGTTGCTATGAGGTCAATCCACTGTTTTCCTATTTATTTACTCAAAGAAATAAACAGACTTTCTTGTCCAGACTGGCCATTTTCTAAGATAGTACACAGAATAAGTCATAACTTTCAGGCACAGGGACTAATGGTGCATTTTGTATATAGGTATGCATTTTGGGTATATATCTACATTCTCAAATCAAACCACATCAGGCTTTTCTCTGACCTTTTTTTTCTTACTTAGAAACTGATGAGTGCATGATAGCCTATATTACATAGCTGAATTTAAATCTATTTTTGTGTGTAACTCTTGTGTACGCTGGAAATCTGTCAAACTACTAAGTTGCACCACTATTGATGGTTTAGCTAGTTTGATAAAGAAAGGCACACTTGGAACTACTGTTTCTGTTTTAGAGGTTTCAAACCAGTAATAACAAGGGAAAACTAAAATAACTAGTCAAAATTATAAAGTGAAGTGTAAAACTGTGAGGGTTTACATATGGCAGAAGAGCTACCAATTAAATTTATTTTTGCAGTGGAAAGACAATGGATCAGATTCTCTAGGTGCTTTACACAAAAAAAAAAAAAAAAAAGGATAGATTGAATATTCTGAGATATTCAGTGCTGTTCACTACTTCTCAGCTGTATGCTGTTAGGAGGCAGGCAAATCCTTCCAGCAATGCTGTTAAAGTAGTTTTTAAACTAGTTGTAGGTGGGGTGTGCCATCAGTCTCAGCACTGGGGTGTTTCATGTTTCCTCTCTGTGCTCTCCACTCTGCTGCAGAGACTGAGAAGTAGCTGTAGCTGAATTATGGGTTCTGGTTTATGCAATCCTGAAAAAGGGAACATTAATGAACAAAAATTAATTGAAAATAGATTGAAATGAATAATTTTACTTTTTTTTTTTATTGTACCTTTTTTCTTTGTTTTACTTTTGTGGTATTTTAATTTCAAAAGAACTAAACCAATTTAGTTTAAAAATAAACTAACAAACTCAGGCTTTTTGTGACAAGGGGAGCTTCTAGCCACACAGTATCAGGATCATTGCAAGTTGTTTGCAGTGTACTATGGAAAATAGCTGTGCAATAGTGAGGTGTCCTGGTCACTTCAGTAAACCAGTGCTGCTTTGAAGGCTTCTAGTATTTTTCATCCATCTTTGTTTAGTTAGAGAATATCTTTGTGTTGTCTGTGAAAAAGCATGATGCTGCTACCATAGCTTCATTAAAGTCTTTATAGCCTATAGAAGTTTTGTGCTTGGATTTATTCAAGGAATGGAATATCACAGTGAGACAGAAGTTGAGGTTTTTAAGGACAGAAGTTTTTCCTTTTGGAAAATTCATAATGGCTTTTGGTGTGAACTAAAAATAAGGAAAAAGCATCAGAGATGAAATGTTGACAAACAACAGCTTTCTGCGTTTTGAAATTATTAGTTACAGTACATACCACATTTTGCACAGGACTAAATATTTTTTTGGAAAAAATAATTCAACATTTCACGTGACTTTTTCTTCCTTTAAGTATTTTGTTATTACTGAAAACTTTCCTTCTGATTCCCTTTCTCCATCTGTTCCTGGCAAAGCATTTCATATATGTATAAACTTTCTGATGCTTTGCTTTTATGGCTTTGCTACTAACACACAAGAGTACTGTCACAAACTTGTGTGTGCAAAGTGGAGATAGCATCTCATGGCATATTTATTAACTGGCTTTCAGAGACCTGTTAGATAGGACATATTTTGGTAGAAAGAGGCATTTATATTCATAAATTAGGTTGCTGGTCTGTAGTTATATTTGTGTGGAAGGTACAACCTGCTTATCTGATCAGGTCTTAATTAAATCTTGGAAGCAGTAGATGTCTCATGAATTCATTTCATGAAATGAAAGAATTTTAATATAAATGCAGTACAATACATAAGTAAAAGACTAAACAATTGTACTAGAACTAATGGAATAGATCTTAAATTAGTTGCATGTAGTTTTTGTTTGGGATCCATCAGCTGAGAAGGACTATAGGTAAAGCTTTAGCTTGTTAATGCCTGGCCCATGAAGGAAGGTAGGAACTAAAGCTAAAGGTCTTACAGGCAAAGGAATTTTCTAATATGTAAAAATGCCAAAAGCCAGTTGATGGAAACTAAACCACTCTTCATGTTCACAAAGTTGCTTCTGCATCTAATGAAACCTTTCCAAAGTAAGGACCACAAAAGGTGAGGCACCCTACTTGGATTATCCAGGACCAACCTTGACTGGACTTACTTCAACCTTGAAAGGACTTGATACTTACCTTGGGAAAACTGGCTGTCCTGAGATTTGCCCCAGAAGTGAAGTGTGGAGCCTAAGCAAGCCACCCCAAAGCTGGGCACAGTCCTGCAAAATTTGTCTCTGAGGTTGTGGCAGAAACTGCAAGCTGTGTCCTGAGGAGGAAGCCCCCACAGCAGCCCCAGCAGGGTGGTTCTGTAGCAGCATCTGGTGGCACACCCAGCTGGAGCCCTGGCTCTGCCCCTCTGCTGCTTCCTGCTGTGAAGCATGGCTGAAGAATTGGGTGAAAACATGGGAATAGTTGTCCCATGCCTGTGACTTCAGGGCTGGACTCCCAGCAGGTCTGTCCAGAATCCATCAGTTTTGAGAACTGTAAGGCTTACAGAAAATGAGTCAGTCAGTGCAGATGCAGGGTCCTGAGAACTTATTTTCTATGGAAAAATGTGGGTTTGATAATGTCTTGATGTCAACTCAAATTTGTCCAAACCTGAACGCTAGAGCAGGCATAGTTCCTGGGAATTGTAAAGTACTTTTTGACTAGTTTCCGTTACAGTTATAGCCATGATTTTTAATTTTTTTTTTTCCTGCATAATTTTTGCTGTCCTCCTTCAGTTTTCCAGCTCAGCATGCTATTTTTTTTTCCCCCAGAACTGAAGTCTCTTTAGAACAGAGTCCCCTTTGACCAAGTATAGAGAGGAATATTTCCAGGAGACAAAAAACCAGTACAAGAGTAAAATACCTTTAACAGCTTCTTAACATACAGAGAATAAAACCCACATTTCTTTATAAGGATTTTTTTTTTTTTCTGGAGTAGGGGGTGAGAAGATGGAGAAAGTCATTCATCTACCCTGTTATAGACTTGCCTTCCACGTGGGGCCTCTCTGTTTAGCCAGCTGAAGGTTTTGCACACATTCCTTTAACATACACAGTTGGGGTGTGTCTGAATCCTGTGATGCACAGAAGTCACCTCTTGAGCAGGAGGGGTTTAGTCCAATGTCAGTCGATGGAATCCTTGCCAGTGATTCCTAAGAAATTTAGATCAGTCCTTAGGTAGGCACAAATACTAGCTTTAATATTTTTAAGAGTGCCTCAGGTTGGTTATGGAGAAAAAAGGGTAGAAAAAGCATTCACATAGAATGCTTTCCAATCCATTGAGTTAGTTACTGGCCAGCCTCTGAAATTTCTCACGCTTAATCTAACAGGGAGTGTGCCTGAGCAAAGGAAGCTGTAAGCACCAAGAAAGGAGTGAAGGCAAGGTTTAAACACAGACAAGCTGCTTTGCAGTTACTAATGTATTTTCCCTATTAAAGTGATGTAGCTGCCAGCATTTCATATTTTTCTCACACGAGCATTACCCAGATGGGGAGATGCAGAGATGCCCCATGTCCCTTCAGATAAACCATGCACATTTGGTAGCAATTGAACTGGAGAGAGGGAGGGGTTTCTGTTGGCTTTGGCTGATACCGTCTGGTTTATATTAGGTTGGAATTTCTGAGATTGGGGATGTATTATTCTAACAAACAGTGGTTGCTA
Organism: Urocynchramus pylzowi; assembly: GCA_013397555.1. Classification (NCBI taxonomy): domain Eukaryota; kingdom Metazoa; phylum Chordata; class Aves; order Passeriformes; family Fringillidae; genus Urocynchramus; species Urocynchramus pylzowi. Next base: position 1,780,950 of record VZRH01000295.1, on the reverse strand, counting down.
TAGAAAATGTAGGATCATCTGAGCTATCCTACATAGACAAAATAGGCCTGAATACTGACAGCTTCCTGGAACTGGGTTGTTGGGGGAAGAGTGTTGGGTCACTTGTATTGTTATACTTGTGATTTCATGTCTTGCATTTGTCACATTTACTCTTGCCATTGTAATAATTATGTGTTGCCTTCAGGAATCTGTGTGGGCTGCCATCAGTATGCCATTTTGTATTGTCCATCTTCAGTTCTATCTAGGCCAAGATGATGCTTGGGAGCAGCCAGAATATATTGATGAGAGCAAACTGTGCCTGAACAATCTGCAAGCTTGCTTAGGATGAAATAAGTAGTTCTGTGGACTAGTAGAGAAGTGAATGTCTCCTATCCTGACTTTAATAGAAGTCCCCTTGATAAAAGGGGGGAAAAAAATCTGCAAAGATGTGAAATTAACCTAACTGAATATTTGAAATCTAGTTTGTTCAGAAAATAATGAGAACTTCTTTAGTGTTAATCTGCAGTCTCTGTTATTGTCTGCAGTACCTATTAATAGTCCAGTTTTCCTCAACCTTGACTTGGATGTCAGGTGACAGAAGTGTCTTGCTGGGGGAAGGCAATTTGGCCACACTGCTTCCAGTTCTTCCTGTGCCATGGGGATTACCCATAACTGTGTGGTAGTTGCAGCTTCCCAATATATCAGACAAGAAGTGCCATCCTGTTCCCCTAAGACTAGCAGATTTGAGGAGTTTGGCTTCAGCATCTTTCAAGTTACACATCTCAACAGCTTGTGCTGCATGCCAAGTGCATTCACAAAGTTCTGTAATAAATTTGATAATATTGTCTTTTGAAGGAATCTGTGTCATTAAGCCAGGACATACTGACTGCACACACAGCAATGCTCTGTATTTTCCTAAGCCTGTGATATAATGACAGAAGGGGGGAAAACAGACATAGAAGTATAAAGAAACCAGAGAGCCCAGAATCAGGGCATTTGCTAATGATACTGTACAAAAAAACTGAAAATATGTTAGTACAGATAGAGCCTGGGAGTATACAACATTTGAATTTTGATCAGCTTTTAGTACATGCAGCTCTCAAAGTAGCAAGCATATTTATGAGGTTCAGACTAGATTTACTGTCACAGACATTGTTTCATGGTGGTGTGGTTTAATCCCAGCTGGCAACTAAGGACCATGCAGCCACTTGCTCATGCAACAGGGGGTGGGGAAGAAAACAGAAAAAAAGGTAAAACCTGTGGGTTGAGATAGAAAAAATTTAATAATTGAAATAAAATAATCATAATGGAAATGGAGGGAACAAAACCAGAAATAAATAAAATGCAAGAAATTCAGGCGATGCACAACGAAATTGCTCATGACCCACTGAGCAGTGTTCAACCCATCCCCGAGCAATGACTGGCATCTCTCAAACAACTGTCCCAGTTTATATACTGGACATGATGCTCTGTAGTATGGAATATCCCTTTGGCCAGTTCAACTCATCTGTTCTGGCTCTGCTGCCTCCCAGCTTCTTGAGTACCTCCTCACTAGCAAAGCAGGGGAAACTGGAAAGTCCTTGACTGAGGGTCAGTGTCAAGTAGTGCCAACTTAAAGAAAACAAAGATATGTTATCAACATTCTCCTGCTGAATCCAAAACACAACACTGTACCAGTTACTAGGAAGAAATTTAACTCTGTTCCAGCCAAACCCAGGACAGGTTGGCATACTCCATCCCTTCCCTACTACTATGCAAAATCAGCTTACTCGAAGCCTCCAAGCAGGGCTCAGAGACTCTAAGCCCAGCTTTTCCATGCTCTCTGCACCCAAAGGCAACTGAAACTGTGACTGAAAGGGGTAGGATGTTTGAAGTGGAGGTGGTGATGCTGAGCTTCCACTAACATCTGGTCATTAATTTCAGCTTTGGGGACTTCCAAAATGTTGGCAAACACAGCTCCAGCTGGCCTGGGGCCTGTGGCTTCTCCATCAGCAGGTAAATAGGCCAGATGGTCTCTAATTTTACTACTGTTTCTAGTATGGATGATGAGCCTTGGTCCCTATAGGGCAATGCGCCTTCTAAACGCTGAATGTTTTTATCCACCTTTTGACCACATAGAAACAATGTCATTATTAGAAGAGTAGTAAAATTTTTAGAGCAGTGGCTACAAAGAAAGTCTGAATGTGAGAGGCTGAGAAAAAGCAGCAATGATCACCTAGCTTTCCTCTTTCCATTTTAGAATGGCAAAGTCTAGAAATCCTTTTTGAACAGCTGCACTTCCATTTGTGTTTGCTATAAAACAAAACTGTTTCACTTGTAGGAAGAAACTGGGAAAAACTGCTTTGTCTTTGCCATTTCTGTTCCTTTCAGCAAACAACAACGGACCAAAAAAAAAAATCAGACACAGAATCAAATGAAAAAATCCTCCAAATCCTGTCAAGCCTTCTCTTGAGCTGTAGAACTAAGATGTGCGTTAGAAATCTGAAAGAATCCCAATTTAAGTGCTTTATGTTCAGTACTTATCAGAGGGAGTTTTTGTCATAGCTGCATGCAGCATAAAAACTTGTAACAGGGTGGGAGGATGAGATTTTGGAGAATCTGGAGCTGGAACCTAAGGCAACGTTCAGGCAGCGATTATGCAATTGTTGCGTAATATGGAGAGTGCTTGCATGAATAATCCTGTTAACATCAGAGTTTCGCAATCAAGCAATTGAACACTGCACTGTTTAAAATCATCTGCCTTCATAATGGAGAAGTCAGCAAAATCGCCATTATAAGAATAGCACTCTCACCAATATAGACTTTCTCAGTGGGGGTGAAGAGTGTAACAATGACAGAGGAAAGAATAGAGGACAACATTTTCTCAGCTTACATACAGCAGGAAGGATTGGGTTCGAGGGTTTCCCTTGAGAAATGGAAAAGGCATAGACGATTACTATGGATGGTCATTAATTTATTTGTTATGCCTGAGAAGCCCTTTAAACAGTAGGATTGACAAAACTGAGAGGAAAAGGGGTGAAATGCACTAGTCACCTGAACAACGAGCAATTTTTCTATTTGTATCTAGCAAGCGCCAGAGCTAGCAACAGCAGAAGGCTCGCTGCCGAGCACTGGCGGGTCCTTTGCGCTGATGAGGCAGTGGCTGCCGCCCCGGTGCCCCGCAGCGAGGCACGGCTCCCGCGGCAGCGCCCTCCGTGCCGGCAGCGGCCGGGGCCGCGCTGGGCAGCGGGCGGGCGGCCCCGCGGCTGGGAAAGCCGCAGCATCCCTGCAAGCTGCTCCTGCGTCCCAGCGGGGGAACACACACGCTGAGCTTGTGCTCGTGCCAAGGGCGGGCCCGGCTCGGGCTGCCTCTGCAAGAGCCCTGTGCCACCTCCCGCAACTCTGCCAGCCACAAAGCAGCCCCAAACCTCTGCGCAAACACAGAGGCGGCGGCGGCGCAGCTGCTGCCAGCAGTGCTGGGGAAAACAAGTCATTAAATATCTGATAGATGAAGTTTAAGCTAGATGCCAAAGCAGAAGTAAACCTCTGCTAGACTGCCTTTTTTGTTTGGTTGTTTTGGGTTGGCTTTGGGTTTTTTTGGGGTTTTTTGTTGTTGTTTTTTGTTTTGTTTTGTTTTTTCCAGAAGGTTTAAGGCTATGGAAAATGAGTGGGTCTGTAGAGATGTATCTCTAGGTATCAGGGACGAGGCAGGATGACAGCTGAAATGTAACCAGAGTTCACGTTGCCAGGAAGAATTTGAATGTTTAGGTGCTGATAGCTGAAGAATGTGTACAGTCATCTGTGCAAAAAAAACCTGAGAAAATCTGTAGCTGATGGAGGAAAGTAATCTGCTTTTATCTCATGCCACACCATTTGAAAAAGCAAATCCAGTGCCCTAAATGCCAATAGCTGCAGAACACTGGAGCCTTTTAAAGCTAGTGTGCTTCTAGGTGGATTTATTCATTAGTTTTGTAAAGGTTTTGACATGCCAGAAAGTACAACCATTTTCAGACCAAATGGTTTCAGAACTGGTGTAAGATAAATAATATTTTTATGGTTGTTCTTATGCGACAATCCATGTCAGGAGGAAAACTGTGAGGCAATCTTCCCTATTCTGGTTTCTCCTATACTCTGTATAAAAATAGTCATCTAGTAGACTTCCATGCTTCTTGATTTCTTGGATATATATAATACATTTGGATGTTGTAATAATCTTAAAGTTTTATTTCTATGGGAAAATACATCTGGAGAATGTACTGAAGGCATAGTTCATTTCTCTTTGTTAGCCAGCATGCTATTTTGGTGCTTTCCAGAGTGCAAACAAAGTTCCCAAAGTGTTCTAGGAAATAAATTGGAAAGATCTACTAAAGGTATACCTCTTTGCTTTAAAAACTGTATTTTAGAGTATGGCAGTTTGCATTTTCATTTTGGGGGAGATAGTGAATAATTGGTATGAACAAGAAAATCTCCACTAACATCAGTGCAGCTGCATTCATTTAGATCAGTTGAGGATCTGAGGATCTGATTCACTGTATGACAAAATGTCTCAACTAATATAATTAGCTAAAGCTGCAATCAAAGCCCAGCAGGGATGTGGGTTGTTGCAGCAATGTGAAATAGAAAAAAGAGAAGCAAAGCTGAAAGTTTCCAATATACCAATATATATGAATATGTTCAGCTACAACTGCTGTTCCATTTTTTTGTGTTTATGGATGTGATAAATTGGGGTATCATGCCAGGATGAGAGGAGGCAGCTAGCTGAATTGGGAGAGTTAGCATCATAATTATGAAAACTACTTTTCCCCTTGCCTTCATTCAAGTATTGAACAATATAGACCTGTGGCTGCTGGCTGAGCAGCAGAGAGAGCTGTTACCAGGGCTTATATTGTCCATTTTCTTATTTACTCCTTGCAAGGCTCTGTGTTTGGCTCACCACAGGCACATGGCTGTCTTCCTCTGTGCTTCACCATTCTCATTCTCACACCTGCCTGCCCAGATCTCTGAGGCTGAGCTTGCTCTCACCCTGTGCCTCCTGCAAGGAATTAGTGCTCAAGTAGCTGATGGTTTCTGTCTTCTCCAGTAGCACCAAGGAGAGTCACTGCAGTAATCATCAGAAATAAACACTTACTGGAACAACCCAAATGTACAAACTATTAAGAAGTGAAAGCTTGACAAGGACAAAAGTGTCCAACATAGCCTTTGACTCAGTTTAATAAAGTGGACCTCTGCCTCCTATGGCCATTTTTTTCCAGGCTACTGAAATATCCAGGAGTCTCAGCCTTTTTTTGGCTTCTGGACTAAGCAGGAAGACAGGAGAGAAGCATTAAATTCTTTATCCCTGCCATTGTAAACAGTTTGAGTATTTGCTGTGGAAATGTGTTTCCATGGGGGGTCAGACTGTAATACCTTGTACCTTGTCAGCAGAAACACCTCAGTGCCACATGCTCCCACTAACAGGAGCATTATATTTTTATACATCCAGTCCTTAAGAGAGTATAGTCCTTTTTGTTTTCAGTGGTGTGGTGGGCACAAAGAGAAAGCTGCTTCTGGTAATATGTGTACATAAAATACAAACCACCATTCAAAACAATGTCTTGCATCTTTTTGTCAGTGGACCCTCACCAAAACCTTATAGTATCATATCATATTAATGCCAAAAGGGACAGGTGAAGAGATAAATAATGAATGACTGCTTCTTTTCAGTGTTGTTCATTCCTGCTCTAGCAACAGAAAGGAGTTACGCGACAAGAGAAACCCCAGAACAGAGGAATGAAAAGCCAGAACCCACAGTGCCATGAGGCAGGAGACAAATTCTACTGCCAGAGTGCAGGTCATCCTCTCTTCTTCCAGGGTTCAGATTTCCTGATAATGGATAGAAATCCATAGCAATGACAATAAGGGTGCATAGGAAAAGTCACCTTAAGTTGAACTTTAGGAACTATGAAACTGAAAATAAAAATATCAGAGCTGGGAATTTCAAGAAAGAGTATAAGTTGAAATACAATCAGAAAAAAGTCCTGCATGCAGTAAATTTTTGTTCTAGGAATTCTGGTCGTGAGAAGTGTCTTAATTTCTCTGTAAGTCTATAAGACCACTACAATATTAGTAATGTATGTATTTCAATAGTATGGTATTTCAAATTTCTTTTCAAAAAAATTTTTTGAAAATGTTTTTAAAATTTTCAAAATTTTTTCAAAATTTCAAAATAGTATGGTATTTCAAACTTTTTTTCCTTACTTATTCTCAGGTTCTCTTTGTTCAAAATGCCTTAAGTCTTTAATACCCAGGCTTTGTGGGAAGTAAAATTTGCTAATTTCTTCCCAGTTTCATATTTATTATTATTTTTGAGGATGGTTATTGATTTTTCTGATATCACAGAGTTTAGGTAAAAAATATTAATGGCGAATAGATCCACGCAGAGCAAAAGGCAGTACAAAGGTAGTAAATGGTGGTGTACACTGCTCAGAACTAGCTCTAATGTGTTCACTAGGCTATTAAGAAAGAGAATCTGACACACTGGGAGTTACAGGGTTACTGTTAGTACTGTTCTCACACTGCAGTGCTTTGGAACTGTGTGGCTGTTTTCTATTCATCACTTATTTGCAGCCTGGGTGGAACTGGAGTTTCTGCTACTTACTTGCTCAAAAGAATGTGAATTTGGTCAGGTTTTTGTAAAATTAAGCAGTAGTTGTTGCAATTAGTGCTGTCTGCTAACATCAGCTGACAGGAAGTTTTTCAGATTAGGTTTTTGGTTTCATAATTTTAGTAGCAACTTAGTGACAGTAAAACAAAATCATCTGAATGAATTGCACTGAATTGTAGTTTCTAATTTAGTAAAAACTTAATTCCTTATGACTACATTGTATAAAATATGAATTGTTTATAATATTTAAAAAACAAAATCCTTTTAGTTCTTTGCAGTGTCGCACTTCATAAAGACATTTTTCTTCAAATTGCAGATAGTGACAAAGACCTTTGTAACAATGGTTTTATTTTTTAAGAGCCTGAACAATACGCTTGGAGAACAAACTTCTGCACATGTGTGTCAGATTTTCTGGTTTGTTTTAAAGCATTTTGGTAAGCAAATACCTCACTTCCTGTCTGTGAGCTCGTCAGAGTACACTCTTGTACAGTCCAGAGTCCAGAAAAAGAGGAGTGCTTGTGTTAGAGACGAATCAAGCATATGCATTTTTCTACCAAATATCTGGAGACATTAGCTAGGCCATTTAAATTTTTTTTTTCTTTTTTTAATTTCCAAATTAAAGGGGGAAAAGGATTGCAAATTATTGAAATACCTTATACGGATTTTTCGTAAACTATCTGTTGGTCTGCCTAGGATTTTATCTTTGCACCTATTAACTTGGATTTGAGAAAAGGCTAAATCTTATGTTTAGATGTTGAAACTTTCTTGAGGTGTTAGCTGACAAAGAGCAGCGAAGATAAATGCTAATAAAAACAAAAGCTGGCAAACTAAGAGAAAGTTTCCCAATCTGAGTTGTATTGTTGAAGTAACCGAGCTTCCTGCTTCAAAGGAAAGCAAACAGTCTCCATTTGTATCCCTCTGAGATGCAATCCACTGTTGAGAAATTTTTACATTCCAGACATACTTCTGGGTCTAAGTCTGAAAACATCTGCAAAGAACAGATGTCTTTAGGTGACTATACCTGTATTATAGGTCAGGGAATTTAGGAACTTTTTGAAAGAAAATAGTTGTCTTGAGACACTAATATGGTCTTCAGTGCAAGCATCTGTCTTGGAAGTCCCAGTGGATTTTGAGTTCTCTATCAACAAATTAAGACTAGGATTGAGAAGTGCTATAGTGTGATTCATATCACTTTTGACTGCAGAAAATTGAAGAGATAAAGCCTCACTGAGGTTTGATGACTCCTTTCCAGGTTTACCTTTGCACAGTATTTGTCCCAAAACAGAGATTACTGGATGTTTGAGATTGGCAGGGACTTTCTGAGATCGAGTTTTCATTCCAGCGCCCCAGTTCAAACAGGATCACCAAATATAGCTGGTTGCTACAGCAGGGACTGTGACCAGTCAGGTTTTGAGTATCTCCAGGGGTGAAGACTCTGCAACCTCTCTAGACAACCTGTTCTATACTCAAGTTGTGATTTTGGGACTTTTATTGAGATGGAAATTCATGTCTCAAGTTGTACCCATTGCCTCTTCTTGTGTCTTTGAGCACCACTGACAGTTGACTATCAGTCAATGACTATCAGCTCACATTATGCAAAAATAACAGTTTGCCTCACTGGAAATGTATTTCCCATTGCAACTCCAATAGCTATGAACTGGCTCAAGAAAGACAGGCAACAAGATCAGTTTTCCTGGTGATCAGTTTTCCCTGCTGACATTTGGTGAACCAGACATTGCAGAAAAATATATAAATCTAAAGCAGGAAATCTGTCATTTTAAGACTAACTGTATTTGTGTAGAACCCAAAGTATTTTCCAGATAAAATGAGGTAATGCAAAACTGTGGTCATGCCCAAAGCCAAGGAGCAGCTGACTAGAGCTGAGAACAGATTTTGTATTAGACCTCCAACCCAAACAAGCCCAGGATCAAGGCCTGGGTTTTGTGTAGTTTCAGCAATCCTAGTGGAAACATTGCAGACGTGAGCCTGCACTTTGGTTCTTGAGTTGGTGGTTTTTTGCCCTTCCCCTTTGGCCAGGTTAGGATTTTCTTCAAGCAACGTAAATCTGTCTGAGCCTACAAGGTCTCTACATGAGTTTTAAACAAATTCCACATTCCACCATGAATATTGAGCTCTTCATACTCTGGCTGGAATTCTGTGATGGAATACTGAAAACCAGAGACAGAAAATTCATACTGCTGAATTGCTAACTACCACTGAAATCAAGTTAAAGTTAAAGACAAGCTCTTATCTTGGAAAACAGATTTTTGTGGGAAGACATTGCTTCTCAACAAGGTTGAACATTAAGGTCAGGTCTGTGCTTGCTTGGCGGTGCTGAGCAGGCCCACGTGATGGCAGACTGGAACATGACAAAAGGGCAAGAGCCTCCCAGCTCTGGAAACCACTTTTACTGCTTCATGATGGAGATATTCCCTCATAAAGAGGGTGTATCCTTGTCTTCTTAAGCACAGTCAAACTTTCTGGATTTCTGAGGGAAAGATGAGTGAGAGAACTATTGCATTTCAGCTGCTTTTCTAAAGAGTCACTATTTTGGGCTGTCTTCCTCCATTCTTAAAACCCAAGCTGTCTGATCAGAATCCTGTGCAAAACTGGCACGCCAGATGAGCTGTGTCTGGTGGTGTGCTGACAGCTGTGTGAAGTAGGCAGTTCTGATCCAAGAGTGTGGAGAAGGGCAGTGCAGCACACCCAGGTGAGGCACTGCTTGGAGCCAGCTCGCCTGCACAAGCAGCCCGAGGCTGGGCCACAGCAGGGCGGGCAGGCTCGGCCGGTCCCTGCAGCAGGGCACAGGCAGGGCTTCCTCAGGCAGCTGCTTGCAAAGTCCCCAGGGTGTGTATACTGGAAAGCCCACTTGGAAGAGAGCAGCGGGGTGTATTTGTGTTAGAAAGTTAAGATTTGATGTGATCAAGCTACCAAACAAAAATTGAATTGTGGGTAAATAATAATAATGTATATAACATTGAGAAACAGATCAAGAAGAAAATAGCCAAGTGCCTGCATGAACTCTGAGATGAATTTCCACTAGAATAATAATTCCAGGCATCTGTTCTCCTTACAATCGTAAGTTAATCACATAATATATTTATGAAAGGCATTACAAACATGGAAAATAGCTTTAGTTTTGCAGACTGTCAAACAAACTGATAAACCATGCCAGTAAGTTCATGAAGCCTGTCTTACTTAAAATGCTGTTTCATTGACGTATAGCTACTTACTGTTACCTTAACCTATATTGCTAAAAAAACCCCAATTCTGGATGTACAATCACCTATTATTTATTAAGCACTGCAACTGCTTGCAGATTCTGGTAGGCACAATGAGAGTCTATTTACTGTAGTATGTCTTTCTGAACAATAGTTGAAGAACTGTTAGTGCAGCTATTTATCAAACAGCATTAAGTGTAAAAATTTTGAGACCAGAGGAAAGATAATATTTATGTTTGTTTAGGTTTGTTACCATAGTACTTAGATTAGTTACCATGGGAATGGAAACAGATTGGTAAATTATCATTACCCACTAGTATCAGTACTATACAGTACTGATACTAGTGGGTAATGGTAATTTTGGTTTTTTGGTTTTGTTTTTAAAAGCCACTAACCTCGGCTTCATTGATTTGCTCAGAACCCTTTTTTCCTTTTTTAACCTCCTTCTCGACGTTGAAAAGGAGAAAGGAAAAAATCCCTGGTGGAATCTATTATTTGAAGTTGTATCTGGATGAAAAGACAGAAGGTGACTACAAGATAAAAAGGAAAAAGGCTCACAGTGATTGATCCAGGCAAAAGAAAATAGAAATTTAGACCAAGTAACATTCCCCATCTAGGTTGTTCAGGCTGAGGGGTGTGACTGACATATTCCTTAAGGACAAGGCCTTCCTGCTCTTTTGTTGTCTCACCCATGCCCACAAACACGTTCAATAGGCTAAATTCTGTTCTAAGCCAGTTTTCCATATGCAGACTGCCTATCTTACAGTGGGATTATGACAATTCAGGTTTCAGAGAGGCATGACTACAAATGCTACAGATGCACTATAAAATGTAAACATGTCAAGCATGATGAAATTCAGGATATTACCAAAATTAAAAATATGAGGCCTGATAAATGTGCATGTCTTGGTGCTTCTTCATTGTTACAAGGTACAAAAGAAAATATTATTTATTATTTACATTTATTTTGCTTCCCAGTGGTTCCAAATAAACCTGTTACTTAACTAATTTCAAGCCTACTTAGAGGTGATCACGGTGAGAAATGTTCTTCGAAATTTGTAGCTTTTGAAAGCCTGTGGCTGTCTGAAAATCTCAACAATTTTTCTTCAAGAGTATGCACCCAAACCACCCAAGTAATTCTTGGAGAGAATGTCTTCTAACAGGCTCAAAGGAGGGAGAAGAGAGAGGATTTCATAATTACATTATAGAATATTTATATTATTACTCATGAAGGTATAGGATATTTCTCTTATGAGTTTTACTACAGTCTGGAGCCATGAATGTCCAGCTGGGAGCAGTCATAACCAGATTAAACTGTGTTAGTCGTGTTTGGTAATTGGCTGTGGGGTGTTCGGTTTGTTTTGTTGGTTGGTTTGTTTTTTCTGGATGTTCTGTAACTCTTTGGTATAAACTTCAAACCTTTTTGTTAGTGCTCCACATAGATTTGCAGAACTGCCAGCTTTAGAGATCTTTATCAACAGCCAGTGGTACTCAGACTAAAGCAATGCCCTCCAGAAAGGCTCCTCCAGCCCTGCCAGCACCCCCAGGCCTTGCTTTACAGGAGGACCTCACTCCTCAGGCAGGGCTGGCTGCTCATTACACACATGCTGTGCCTAATCCTGGGACAGGAAACAAACCTAATGCTGAGAATCAGGCCCACGTTCTTTACTGCCTCAGCCAGAGAGAGAAAAACTCAAAAACATGTTTTAATTTAAGCCTAAATTCTCTAATATCACACAAAAGTAAAGTTTCAGATTCATTATTTAGAATGAATGTGATTTTTTTTTATTTTTATTTTTTAAGCATCTTGGTCTAATTTGGGATTTTTGACTGCCGGTTTAATCATGTATTGAAATCTTATTAATAAGCCATCATGGTTTTCCCAAGACATACTCAGCAACAAAACTGTTAATTTTATTCTGCTTAAAATGTGCTTATTGAAGAAAGTTAATTGCTGCTTCACAGTTTTCATCTTTTCAAAGTAGAATTATGGGTCTGCATGATATCAAACAAAACTGAGCAAACATTAGAGCTTGTGCTGCAATGAAAACAATCCTGAGGAGAGCACCATTCCAATCCTTGTGCTTGATTCCAGTGGTCTCCAGCAGTGTTTGGGAGGGTTACCTGGTGACCAGCTGCACAAACATGGTACCTGGCCCTTCCCAGCAAACCCGGCCTTTGCAAAGCCTTCTGTGTAAATAAACATCACAAATAAATACCAGAGCAGGGACTATCCCAATTAAACAGCTGTAAAAATAAAAAATAAAAATTAAAAAAGGTTTGCCATATGACCAAGCTGTGAAACCACAAAGAAAGCATCTGCAAGCAGCAGTTAGAACAAATAATACTTTCCATTTAGCTGTACAGGCAAAGTCACTTGCAGGCCAGTCTCTAGGATGCTGGTTTATACATTTAATAGCTACTGGCAAAAAAAGTAAAGTCAAGCTGTCTTTTGGGCTCACTTATAAACAGACCATTTAAAACATCATTGAGAATATTTATCTTTGTGGCAAGAAGCCTAATTAATTAGTTTAGAACCATAACAGATTGCAAGGTGAAACCATGATATATATTCCTGTTTTAATTTCAAGCATTACATCCTACTAGAGGTGGGGTTGTCTTTTTAATTAATGCAGTGAGTGTACAAATAACATGTGAGAGGTGAGTTTTATGTAGCTCTGTGTCTTGTTGTCTGACTAGCCTTAGCTCTGGCAGTATGCTTTGTGAGATCTTGCCAATGAACTTTAAGGTCTATTGACCTCTGTTTTGTAGTCTGCCTCTCTACCCCATACTTCCCTTTCCTTTCAGCAGAAGGAATTTGGTGCTTGTAATTTAACTCTTTAATAGGAAGTTCAGGGCCTTAGCTGGAAGTGCTGGCTTGAAGCAGGCTAATGCTGAGGAGCTGCTGAGCTTTGCAGTGGCACATGTGCAGGCACATGTTCTGCTTCCTTTCCTCCTGCTGAGCCCTGCCTGGAAGATATCATGAAAATGCACTGAGCATTTTCAACAATTCCAAACAACTGGAACCAGGTGCAAGGTTCCTCTGCCCGTCCCTCTGCCAGCACCCAGAGCTAGCCCAGCTGACTGGCATTTCAGGAGAAACTTCTGCACATGAAGAATTAATTAAAATTTTGTCCATGAAGAATTCTTCTGCATGAAGAATTAATTAAAATTTTGTCCACTCAACTCTGATTATTCAGTTTTTTTTCAGAAGTTTAAAGCAGCAAAAAGCATCTCTCCTTCAGTTAGCCACTCTGCTGGAAGTGGGTGTAGACAGTGGGAGGCAGAACCCAAAGGCCAGCACCAAAACTGCCCTGTGCTAGGGCATTCGTTAGGGTTATGTTCCTCTCTAACCTGCCAGCCCTTTACCCTTCCTTTCTGCTGAGGTAAAACCCCTGGTGGTATGAGAGCAAGCTGCTGCCTACAGATTTAAGTACACTTATCCCAGTGGTTCCGTGTCAAGCGCATGGCATAGTTCACAGTCTTGTTATCATCCATATTACTTCTCATTAGTTTTATATGCTCCTACCTTTTGTCCAGTGAATGACACATTTCTTAATTCTTCAGGCTGGACAGTGTCATTCACTTAAAACAGAGTGGCTGATTTCTTGAAATCTGAACTTGAAAATCATTCTCCCTGGCACCTAGTGTCCTGAGGCCTTTCCTTGCTGCTTCCATGCAACTGCAGCATTTGTCTGCCCCAGGCTTTGCGTGAGCTCTATTGCCCATGTAGGTGGTGATCTGAGGATGGCTTTTTCCCACTTACACTGCAGAGGTACAAATTGATTTCAGCCTGCTGAATTTTTTAGCATACCATGTGTTTTCTCATTTAGAAACCAATAAGTGACTGTAAGTTTGCTTTGCTAACTGCAGATGCGTACTTTAGATGAGGCTGCGAGCTAATTTTTAATTGCCATCATGCCAAAGATTATTTGGACTTTCTTGCAGCAGAATTACTGTGAGATGAAGGGTTTTGGAGGGAGTCAGACACAGACTCTGCAGACACAGACTCTCTCTCTCTGAGGGCACTGTCCCTCCCGAAGGAAATGGGGTCAGTGCATGGAAGGAGGTACACCTCTCCATCCATGTACTGCATCTGGGAGGAATTTGTCTGCCCAGGCTAGCCTTCCACTCAGTGATGGATTTGAGGAACAGCCCAGGTCTCCAGAGCAAGAGCAAATGGAACAACACAGACTCAGCTTCTGGGCAGCTGCTATCTTGTTTTCTCTAGCGTATCCCATGTGTGTAGTACACACTCCCACACACAAACGAGCACACATCTCTGGCACTTTAAATATTTGAAAAAATGTGCCACACCTACTACTGAACTTTTGTGGTTCTTTTTCACCACCTTGGGCCAGCTGGCTCCCACACTGCCTGAACCAGCTCCTGCAGTCCAGAACAGTGACAGGGCTGTGTGGTTCAGACCTGGATCCCCCCTTGCTTCCTTGGTCATAGACTTGGACCAAAACAAAAGACAAACACAAAGGTGTGTCCTGTGCAGGAACCATAAGAAATAAAGGTCACATCAAGCTATCTCAACTTCATAAAAACTTTTTTTTAAGAGGTCAGAATACAAATGCAAGTATCTTAAAAACAATAAAAGGTTTGTTGTAACTTAATTGCGAAAATACTAGAAGGAAAGTTGAAAACTCATTCTTTTTCAAACTTCATTTAAAATTGTCTATATTATGAGCTGTTATCTTCTTTGATTCTTTTGACATATTATTGCATAATTTTTATGCTTTTGAAGTCTTGTAGAAATATGAGGACAGGCTACAAGGTCATCCCATGAAAACTGGGGATTTACTTATTCCAGCCTTGCTCACTTCCAGGAACAGGTTTCAAAGTCTTGGAACATATTTGGTAAATCTTTCTGAAGAAATTCCTCTAGGATCCACCTGGGAATCATGTTGATGAACAGTTCAACAACAGCTGGTCCTATCTGGCAGCAGCACCCTAAAAATATGGAGATCTTCCTAATAGTGGCATAAACATCCTAAAAATGCAGAGGTCCTCAAGTTAGTTCCATAAATGACCACTGTTCAGAAGTTTGTACAAAATTCTTTCTTTTCTTAAAAAGTATTTCAACAAACCATTCCAAAAATTTTCTTTTGAGACTACTAAGTAAATGATTATGATTGTCCAGAAAAAGACAAATCTACATGCTTCTGAAGGTTCAGCTGTATGAAGAAAACTGGGTGTCTTCCCTGCCCAGATCTGGAGCTAGTGTAGAGGATAAGGTATCAAAAAAGGGCTGGATACTACTTTTAATGCAGGGAACAAAAATCAGATTAAGAACTGTAACACATATGAGCAACCACTTATTTGGGGCAGCATCACGATCACATCAGCCAAGTGCTATTAGAAACTTTGCATAACAATATAAACTGAGGCTGGCAAGGCCAAATACTTGAATGGAGTAGCTTCAAAAGTGCTTTTCTAAAGGCTGGCAACAGAAAATTGAAGATCACCGTGTTTGATTTAGCTTTTCATTGTGACAGTTGGTAGCTTTTTAACAGGTTTTAAAATAAACTGCATTCCATCATTTTGCAATATACATTTAATATCTATTCTAGCTCCTGAAGATAACATAAAACATCTTCTTTAAGGAGCAATTGGGTCTATGAAGAGTCCTGTGAAAAGATAGCATTTTCCACAGAAATTGCCTCATGCTATTCACAATGTATTAAACATGTAAAGTGTAAAGACCCATAAAAACAGTCTGAAGAGGAAAGCCATATTCCTCCTGATTTAGGCTAGGATCATATATTAAATTCTTGGACCTCTTAGAAATATTCCGAGACAAATCTTGGTTAATCTGGTGTGAACGGCAGACAAGTATAAGATTATCTTAATACAGGTAATAGTATTCAAAGATAGATGCCACTTTATATGTGAGAATGTGCTACACAGGCTTTTGGATTCCCTCAAGATCTCTATTAGCAGGTACATAAAAATTGCATATGTAGTGGCATTATAAATATTGTGCACAGCCTTGCTTAACAAAAATAAGTTGTCTTATTTGGTAGCGAAATTTGATGTGCTGTCTAATAAATAAGCAATTGGGAATAACTTGCTGGGTTTCTTTCCTTATATAATTATATCTAATTCCTGGTAGTGCAGTGACACATCTCAAGAAAATCAGGTTATGTTGATAGAGCAATAAAAAAATAACAGTAAAAAATTATGACTACACTTGAAGTTTTACTTGTGGTAATAGGCAATTGTACAAGAATAAACATTCCAGCTTCTGTTCAATAATTAACTATGAAGAGCAACAAATGCATTTTTCTGTACTACTAAACCTGGACTGCTCCAGAATTCACATTATAAACTAATTGCATGGATCAGGCTCTTTAGCTTAAACATATACATCGGTAACATGTCATGAAATCTTGTTAGCACTTGGAAACTTTCGTCTCAATCCGTTACAAAACTGTATCTGCTACTAATCAGAAGCAGGAAGGTTTTTCTGTGTGTCCGGAGTGTTGGCTGGTAGAGTAACATAATTGGCTTAGGCACTCTTAGCTGAAAGATAATGTGTTAGAATATCAGCCTTCATGAAAAAGTTATTAGTTGTTGGTCCGACATTAGCACCGTGGGAATGTCTGGAAAACAATTTTAGAAGAAATCTGGGAAGAGAGTATAAACCAAGACTAATCCAAGAAAAAAAGTAATGGAAATCTGTCTCTTTTTTTTTTCTTAAGGATTCCAGTCAGTCAGCTATTTCCTAAAGAAATATTTCTTTACACAGAACTTGCTCTTAGACATCATTAGAAGAGCAGGGGGAAATCTCTCATTTCCTGTGCTCAGGCCTATTCATACACATGGTCTTCATTAAGCACTATCACTTGTTTGCTGAGCACGTGTGCCTCTGTCCTATCAGCTATTCTACATGGGAATCTTGCATGGGTCTGAGCCCAAAAACAGTGCTGTGGTTGCTTTACTCCTCTGAGCAGCTCCATTCCATGTGCTGGGATTGCTCTCTTGAGTAAAATTTCCAATGAGTTCATCCTGACACGACTGAGTGCTTTATCTATGTTAGCCTAGTAGACCTTAAACCTGTATGTCTTTCTCTTTGTTTCACAGCATCAGTAAACACCCAGGCTACAGACCCAGAGTATCAATGTATCTGTTAATATCTCTATGTGGAGTGGGGTTTCTCCCCTCTCCACCTTCTCATACTGAGCACAATGTCCATGCCCATTCCCCAAAATTCCATAAATATAGTATGAAATAAAGACCTTTTCAGAGTTGGAAGCAATTTTAGTCTACAAATCAATCCAAAACCTATGTTTTTGTTACATTCCTCATATGCTCAGTAAGAGACTCTGATTTGGAGGAGATGCAGAGTGAAATAAAGAACAGCTTTGGCTCAGGCTTCAGGCAGGGAGATTATTACTGATCCCCATGGACATGGACTACTTGCAACAACTATGAGTGATTTCCCAACTTTTTCTCTTGCTACTGTTGTATGAAAAATATACATAAGCAAATGTTCTACCACAGAGAGTTTCGGGATATGTGAGGTTTTTTAATTGAAAATTGTCCAAGTTTTAAGGGATAGTCACAATGTCTGTGAACACAACATATTGATAAAAACATGGTGAAAAGTTTTTTTTCCCCATCTTCTTTTTTTCAGCTTGCTTAATTTATCCATAACGTTGGCTATCATTTATATTTAGGCAGGGAAGAAATTAAATAGAAATTAAATTGGAAGGATTTTCCTTCTCAGCTATTTTTATTATGGAAACTCCTTGATGGAAATGAAAGGATTACTTTTTTCCTCCATTCTATGACCTGAGAAGAGGATTCGTTGTTTTGCCCCAGAGCTCATAAAAACGATAATGCAGACAAATCAGCACTGGAAAGGTAGTGAGTGGTGCAATAAAGAGTGAAAGCAGGGCAACCTTTCATCACCACTGCAGTTCTGCTGCCAGAGCTTGATAGTGTTTTTCATTCCATTCTACTGACAAATCAATGGCTGCAGAGACTAGAAGATATAAAATTAAAATATTTGTTATTTTCCAGAGAAATTAAATACAGTTGCTGAAAAAATGCGAATCACACAACCTCTGATTGATTTCAGTCAACTGTATGGACAGCAATGGCCTCAGGCCATGCACAGAAGGAAACCTTTTAGGCTCATACATATAAATACATATATATACATGTGTGTCCAGTGTGGGACAGAACAATTTGAACCTCCTGTGGGGTGAAAAGGTTGGGGGTTATAAATATGAAATTTTAATAGTAAGTGTAACAAAACTATAAGTTATTTCAAAATACTGGACATTTTCTAAAGTTAAGGAAAGACTGCTCTTTTTCTAAAAAGCAGCCCTTGTTCATATTGTAAAGAAGACTGGTTAGCAGGGAACAAGTTTTTTAGGCTAGACACAATCTCCACTGAACTCAGTAGGAACTTCATTGGTTTTGCACTGAAAGCTACAAAGCACACCTCACTGATTTTTTCCAAATTCATCTGGTTTTAGCATTAACCAGTTCAAGTACTGAAGTAGTATTTTTCACCACAAGAACGCAATATAAAAATACAAAGTTTTTAATTGGAATAATAGAAGAAAATGTCTTGAAACCTATTTAAAAATGATTCTGAGTACAGCTCTTACTGTTTTTAAGGTGGCCATGTCAGGAGCAAAAGGGAATGAGTGGGAAGCCATGGAGAGCCCTGGCCCTGCAAGGGACTGGGGACACAGGGAACCTCTGCCTGCCTGCTCCCTGTGCAGCCCAGATGTGCCCAGACAGGGTGTGCAGGAAGGTGGGAGCTGCTGCACTGGGGTGTTCCAGCCCCCTCAAAGGCTTTTCAAAATGCATGGCAAGGCTCTGCAGGCCTGGCCATCCTCTGGGGTGCAGCATGCAAGATAGTGCTGGGTCACTCTTGGTTAAGGAGATTATTTTAATGTGTTCTCTAATGGAATTTCAGGTTTTAAAAGAATATTTTGGGCAGCGTAATGGTATAGGAACAGCATAATGTTCTTTATTTGAATTAAAGGATAAAGGAATTGATCTGAGGTAACAGGAACATGTGGCTGGAAATAGTAAAGTGGAAATATTGGAAATAGCATTTTTCTTATTTTCTTTGACTTCCATTATTTAGATATTTAATCAGTTTTGTTGCTCTGGCAATGAGGAAGCTACAGTGACTACTCATATGAAATCTATTTGTTTTTTACTTGCATATTTAAAGAGTACATAATTTAGCTCTCTCTTAAATTATCAAATGGATTATCTGTTTGGATTTTTTGACTGGCTCCATTCAACACACAAAATGGGAAACAGTTCCTATAAAAGAGGACACTCCATACCCAAAAAAGGAGCTAGTTTATTTTGTTTAATTGGCTCTACTGTGATAAGAAAGCAACATTTCTCAGATGTTTCTCGTTAGTCTCAGTGCTAGCTACGTTCCAGATAAATGTGAACTTTCCAGAAAATGACAAAAGCAGTATCATGAATCTGAGGCTGCAGAAATAGATCTCCTATTGGGAATTTTAAAAACCCCAAAATGTAAAAAGCAGGGCTTGCACTTGCCAAAAAAGGCAAGTACTCAGAAAACTATTTCAGAATCTGCTAAACTTTTAGTATACTTTGTGGTGACACATTGTCTTTACTCAAGGAATGGCAAAACTGACACTGGCTTCAAGATGAGAGACATTCCACCTTAATTTCACCTTCACCTTATTCCTATTCTTAATTGCTGTGATGAACATAGGGCTGAAGTACCTGAGGTGAGGACCAATGCTCTGTCTCAGGTCTCACTTGGATGCTTTTCAGTACTGGATTCCCATTCTCTGGCAGCTGTCCCCAGCCAGAAGAGCACTTGGTGCAGCACATGTAGCATCCTCTGGCATCCTGGAAGGACCTGGCTTGTGACACATTTTATTGGAGAGGTGACACTGCTTTCTCAACAGTCACTTGTTTAGGTGAGAAGCTGCTTGTCCAGGCAGCACCAAAAAGAGGGGAATATATTCAAACAAAGAGCCTTATTTCTAAATTATGTTGACTGATTGATAACATGCTGGTGTAAGAATACCAACTACTCACAGTGCCTTAGACAGAGGGTAATTGATCATGCCCCAGTTCAAGGCAATCAATGTATAGACAAAGTAATGCATATCTAAAATGTACCAAGAAAGCATCACTCCATTGAATTTTTCTACTTTCAATTGTCATTTCTCTGCATAAAGATGTTTACCAACTTACTGGAGGTTAGATTGCACTATCTTTTCTCCTCAAAAACTGACACAGGCTAACAACCATCTGTTATAAAATTTACTATTCACAAGGGATGCTATAGAAACAATGAGTAGAACTGAGTAAAAAAATAATCTTTAAAAAATAGGCTTCACTTTCTATTTTCTTTAGGAGGAGAGGAGAACTTTTTAATTTTATTTCTTTTCAGGTATTTTTGGAGAACATCAACTCTTTGCATAAGACAGGCTGGATTTTTATAGTACTAGACTGAATGTGCAGGAAGGGAGTCAGCAGTGAAATAAACCTAGCTAAATGAGGCCACAAAGTGGTTTCACATCTAAACTCAAAGCATTATGTGTGCTTTTTTTGTCAAGTCGTGATATCTTCACTGCACATAAAATATTTTCCTGTCCACATCAAAGCACATCCAGAAACACCTGGATTTCAGTGACACTCAGCTGGGGAATGCCCTGCACGGTTTTGGTCTAGATCCTGATGTGGAGTAAATTAGCCTGGCTTTGTCAGCTTCAGTAAAGGCTCAGTAAATCAATAGCTATTTACACCAGCTCAAGATCTGATGTGTATTCCTTTTTCTCCCCTTTTTTCTATAGTCTCTTACTTGAAATCAGTAGAAATTACAATATGGATAAACAATACAGACGCTCTTTTAATACAAACAATTGCATGTTTAGGATTGTGAATATTGGGAGCAAAGTTGAGTGAAACAATGCACCCAAATCTCTGAAGGATTTCTGGCATCTTCCAAGTCTCAGCCTCAAAGCATTTCAGTATTAGCTCTTGCACTTACCACGAGGAATAAATACTTACCACAAGCTAGGCTACAGCTAAACTTTGAAGTCCTGATGTCTGACCTCCAAGAGCCTGTGAAAAAGGACAGATAACCAGATAAGGGCAGCAGAAAAAGAATGCATTTGTTTTATTTGGAGTTTAGCTTTGAGTCAAAAACACATGAAATTAGAGGAAATTGGATATACTGGAAAATGCAGGGATAGGGAGTTGTGTGGTATGCTGAGGATTTTGAAAAATAGTAATTATATACCTTGCCACACATTTTCTAATTTTTCCCTCTTAGAAAATAGCATGAGAAGAGTCCATGTTTGTAAAACTGAAGGTGCTCTTTACTGAAGAAGCCAACTGCATCCATCTTTCTGGGGCTTTCCATATACCCTGACTTCTTGGCAGAGACACTCCAGACTTCTTTTCCTTGAAAGATGAATTCCTCCTTCATATTCCACATGGGGTGTTTCTACACGTCCCTTGTTTTTCACCTTTTATCCCACCAACTTTGTAAGGGACAGAGATCTCATTCCTTCACAAAATGAGCAAGTGAGTAAAACTGCTTCTGCAGACCTAGCCCCATCACAGTTCAAGTTTGCAGTAGTAAAGAAACATCTCAAGAGAAAAGTTGAGTCAAGAACAAGGAAAGAAAAATAAGTTTTCAAAGAGCAAAAAATGCAAGTAAGCAGGATTTTTGCAAGCTAGAGCAAAGAGAAAGGAAAGATGAATAGGGTCAGCCAGTCCTTGGCTGAAGCAAAGAGGAAAGTTTTTCATGAGAACTAGCCCAGTGGTCTGGAATAGGAAGGGGAGAAGGTGTTTTGCAGATAAGTGGGAAAAAGAGGATGAGATCAATAACCATTATTCATGGGAGCCCTATAAAGGCAAAGAAATTATAGATCAAGATTAAAATGTGGGGTTTAAGTAATACAAAAATGGGAAGAATACATAGAGATACTTCAAGATGAGTTTTGAAATCCAGAGACAATAAGTAAACTGTGGATAAACAGGCAATACCTTGAAGTACATTTACTCTATTCAAGAGTAAAACTCTGTGTGAAAGTCCTCATGTCACCCATCCCCTTAAGAGAGAGAGCTGGGAAGCACAGGGAAGCTCTTTGTGTTGGAATGGAGCAGGAGCAGTTCAGGTTCCCTGCAGGCCTCTGTGTGTAGTTAGTTTGCACATTCCTTGTCTGCTCTGTGCCTTGCCCAACTCATTATTATTCATTTATCTCTTTCAGGAGCAATGCCTTCTTACAGAGCACAGACCATGTAAGAAAAAAGTCAGGGCTTATCTGTGATCGAAAGCACACAAATTTTTGCTAAGGCCCCTCTTTCCAGGCCCCTCAGACACTATAATTCTGTCAGCAACCTAAGTCCCTGCCTATTGCAGATTGCACTTTGAATGAGTTTCAGCAGTACCTGATGTTCCTTTCATTTAGACTTTTTTCGCCTCCCCCATCTGAAGCGATACATTCAAACAAAGAAGGCAAAAGTGCAAAAATTAAACTGAACTAAAACCAGACACCTTCTGCACTCAGATAGCTGTGTCCTTTGTTCAGAAGTCACTTACAACCCTCCCCCTACACCGAGCTGTATTTTTCATTCTCAGCAAATCACAGGACCAGATGCTCCTTTTGACATGTGGAGACAAGTCACAGATTTGGAGGTTTTCTCAATTTGTGTTAGCTAATGTAACAGTTATTATAGCTACATTCTCAATATTGGAGAAACATGCTTCCCTGACTTGATTTGATTTCTTGTCAAAGTAGCTTACAGAAAACACAAGTAGCTATTACCTGGCTTACTCTCTGTTCTGTTAAGTTTATTTAAAAGTGGCATGAAATTAATTTTTCCACTTTGGGTTATTTCTTTTTTATTAGTTTTCAGTGTGAAATGGTTGAATCTGACTTCTTTCTCAAAAACTGAGAATCTGACAATAGTGAATGCACAGCTGAGATGGAAAGTTGATGCACTGACAGTTCCAGAGGCCAGTGTTTATGATCACTACTGGAGTGCAGGTACAGTTTCTGCAGCCATGGAGGAGGAACCCACTGTACTCTGTTAGCTGAACAAACATGAAGCAAGAACGGACAGTGGCAAGGTAACCTTTGGTGGTGAGGGACTTGGTTCAGCTCTGTGTTTGGCAGCTCAGCTGTCACAGAGTCAGTGCAGAGCTGATGAAGAGGTGCTGTTTGGGTGTTTTCAGTCAAGATATTCTCCTGAACATGACAGTTCATGAACACCCAAATATGTGGGTTTGGATAAGATTCGAATAAAACTCCCTGTGAGCATGTTCGCTTTTGCTGAATCTCTGTGATTGTCCTTGTGGCACAGAGCTTGTCATAAATTAATTTTTTTCATATTTGACTTGAGCATTATACTGTTACTTTGAGTAAAGTAAGAAAAGAGGATAATTTCATGTGTGTACCATAGCAGGGGTGAATTGTCAGTCATCTAAAAATCTGTTCACACAGAATGATGCTTAGCACTGGTATTAATAGTATTCTCTCATTTTTCAGTGCAAAATGTATGCTCACTCATATTGTAATCTGTATTATAGGTCCTTTTGTAAAATATATATATGTATATATTTTATACATATCTGTAATATACTTTATCAGCTGGATGTAGGTAAACACACAAATCTGTGTTGTGCAGGTTGCTACATAGCACTAGGGGGTGTGAAAATGTGAGCAGGTTCCTCATATTCTTTCAAATCCGTGTAGAACAAATAGGCTTTCATTTTTAAAGGCCAGGACCAGATGTGGTAACTGCGTGGCACTTAATTTTTCTTCCTTGGAACGATGAAGGGCTGAGATGACCTTGTAACTTCAAGGAGTCTACAGCAGTGATTTCAAACCTGACACTTAGATCAATCACTAAATCATTCCCCTTAGCTGAACTGACTCATTGCCTATTTGCCCACCATGAAAAAAGCAAAAAACACAGTCCTTTTAATGTCCCTCTTGTGTTTGAAAGCCCCTCCTGTGTAAGGCCTGTCCTAAACAATATGCTATCCAGGTATAGAGCAGCCAACCTTTCTAGTGCAGAAGCTGCAGGTAATTTAATAAATGATTCCAGAAGCAGCAGGTTTAATTAACCTACATCTCCTCCACTCAGTAAGCCAGCCCATGGCAGCCCTGCCTACAGTATCTGCAGGTCTCCCCCATAAACCCAGTGCCCCATTTCCTCCTCCTCTCCCAAAGATGCTTACAATCTGCCCCCTTTCCCC
The DNA here is from genome assembly GCA_013397555.1 of Urocynchramus pylzowi. NCBI lineage: Eukaryota > Metazoa > Chordata > Aves > Passeriformes > Fringillidae > Urocynchramus > Urocynchramus pylzowi. The sequence continues at coordinate 1,756,886 of VZRH01000295.1, read as the reverse complement.
CCCATTTCCTAAATCCCTGTCTGTACCCCTCCTCCATCCCTTGTTCCTGAAAGCACTCCCTATTGCAATGTCACACGTTTTTTGCTTTGCTCCCTGCAGTTCTGTGCCACTCCCACCCTCTCCCTGCCCTCCCTCTATTTACATTCTGGCTTTCTGCTCTGCAGACCCGGAGCAGGGATATTTGTGCAGGCTGGCGAGCTGTGCTGATCAGGCAGTCCACACAACATGCGACTGCCCAGCTAGCTGCTGCCAACTGAATAAAGAAAGCCTCCTTTCTCTGTGTCTTTTCCTCAGAGAAAGGAATAATACAGCCATTTTCTCTCCTCTACCAATGCCCGATTTTCATTAAGCTCCTAGGAAAGGAAGATTTTTGAGACCTGTGTCCTGAAGGCATTGTCAGATGTGGCTGAAATTGGCTGGCATGTTCAAGATCATTAGGGTCAGGGCTGACAGACAGGCTGGTAGCATGATTTCATTATTCTTTTCCTTAGAAACCAAGGTAAAAAAAATGGGTTTGACAGTATAGTTGATACTGGGTGTTGTGAGCAAATGTTATACCAACAGAAGTGCCTTTAATTTGATATTTATTTGTCTGCAGTAAGACTTTTGCCAGTATTTCTTACATCTCTTAAAGAATCATGTCCTTGCTACCAGCAAAAATGCATTCCTGGCCAAATTTTAATTAGCAGATAAAATGCCTCCCCAGCAGTAACAGACCATTCTGTAAGGAACAAATAAGAGCAGTGACTTCATTAGAAATTCTCTGACAGTAAACTTAGTTGTGTTAGTTGTTTCCAGTCCAGCCCAGTACACAAAGCACCCAGTGTTCTTTGAAATTTCCTGTTTCCATAACACTCGTCAGGAAATGCTGAGTGTATGATATTTAGACTTCTGTACCAGGCACACTTGGTGACATTCCTTTGCTCATCAGGGGCAACACACGCACACTCAGCTGGGCATGGGTGACAAAGGGGCATAGGAAAGAGCAGTAAAGAACTGGCATTCATTGCAGAGGGGGGAAAAAAGAGAATTGTGTGTGGTTAAAACTTTTACCTGCAGAAATGCAGTGCTGTGTGAGAAACTGCATAGACAGACCAAGAGACTTCCTGAGCAACTTTAGTCCCTGGTCCAGCAACAATTTACTGTTTTCCCTTGGAACTACTTTTCAACTCCTTATGCCTCGGTTATCCTTTCATGAAGCATTCACAGTCTTTACCTCCTTCACATGGGTATTGTGAAGTTTCACTAATTAATATGTGAAGATTCTTAAGTCAGAAAGTGCCATGTAACTGCAATGTATTCCTTCTATTACTTCCACATAAGCTATTTTGATAGACTCTTCATCTGCACAGCCATCAGGAGATCTCATAGCAGACAACTGTGGAGGTAATTTTTTCTTTACTGAATTGAGCCCCTAGGAATTAATGATTGACTGCTAATAGGTTTATTCCATTAAATATGGGGAGAAGGAAGGTTTTGCCTGAAGTGCAAAAGAGAAAGAAGGAAAATATCCAAAGAAAAGTGAGCTCTGTAAAATATAAGTGACCATCTTATGGTATGTGTTGGAACTAGATCTCAGGAATGGGAGAAGGTTTATAATATTTTATACGGTCTGAAGGTTTGCAGTGAAGTTTGGGCTGCACATTGCCTACTTTCAGTTCATGATTTAAGAAAGGAACCTCTGTAAGAACAAGCAATGAAATCTATCCTATTGCTAGTGGAGAAGTTTTGCAAAGTAAATGTTTATAAACCTTTCATATGAAGTTAATGATGCTTATTAAAATATTAAAAGCAGTCATTCACAACGACTCCCATTTTTAAGAGCAATTTTATTATCACATTCTGCTCTCTGAATTAATGGGCAGCTTAGTTACTTATTTGGTTTACAGTAAATGTTGGCCAGATTATACAATTCAACTCATGAAATATTTGGAGGTTTTTGAAATTATAACAATTTATAAACTCTGTAGTGTCTAAAATATCTGTGATACTGTGACTTTAGCCCTTAAATAATTCCTAATGCTGATATCCCTTTCTGTATTCCTAGGATTCCAACTTTCCTTAGAGAATTATATTTGTACAGCTTTTTTTTTGTCTGAAATATATCCACCTCTAGGTTTATCAAACTTGCTATTTTATGGCAAATCACAGAGTATGGGACTTAAGGAGGGACATGCCATTCACAACTTCATGAATATGTGACCAAACACTTTAGGCTTACAGTTTCTGGTTACTTTGAAAAAACATCCCTAATTTTATTGTCTATGCAGTATGACTGTAATTCCACAGGAAGCACAGCTTTATTGATATCATTAGGCCCCACATATGGACCTACATTTCAGAACATACTATGTACAGTATAAGAAGAGACTTTTAAATCTGATATGTAAAAAGTGAATATATGATTTTTGGGGAAAAAGTATTTAAAAAATGATAGTAAACACTTCTGGCAGTGTTTCTTTGTCATGAATTTTGCTTTTCCTTTGGGTTGGTTTTGAAAGGAAGAAGGGGGTAGTTTTCTTTTCAATTTGCACAATGCAGATTCAGTCCTCCCTGCCTTTCCTCCCCCTTCCTCTCTACTATCTAGAAATCTTTTTTGTACAAAACTGTCCACTTCTTACCTGTGCACACTTTTACTCTACTCATTGGGCAAAGAAATTCTGGCACTTTGACTGTCTTTTAATAGAGGACATTGTAACACTTAGAAACATTTTAATATTCAGACCAAACTTTCAGTTATCAAGGGTATATTTCCAGGAGAAAAAGTATGGGGAGTTAAAATAATTTTCCTTTAAGTAGAAGTCCAGAAATTTCCACGGGGATTTTTTGCAAGTGGGAATGGGAATAGAAACTCTGTTCTTCGATCTTTAATAAAGTTTCTAGCTTGCTGTTAAAAAAGAGATTCCTTACAATTGCTGCATGACAAATTTTCCACCTTTTCTACCTTCCATGTTCAGTCAGTGAGTATACTCCCTGTGGTTCAAGGTGGGGACAGGAGGACCACAGAGGACAAAATTGATTTCAAAGAGAGAAAAAAATATGGTTGCAGTACAAAAACGTGTCAAGGAATTCTAGGGAAGATGCATCAGCTGAAACTATTTTATTAGTAGTAGATAACTGGACTTGAAACTAGTAATGTTTTAAATTTTCTATTGTGCTCTTACTGCAGTTCAAAAGCAACAGCAATCTACAATTTTCCGTTCTACACCATCTTCACCTGACTTCCAGTTTACCTTTCTTTTAACTGTCTCTCAGCCACAGACAAGTGGTGTTGTATCACTAAAGTGGGAATTGAAGTGTGATTTGCTTCATGAGTTGCTGCATCACATCACACAAGTCATTAGTGTAAAAATATATCATTATATAGGTATTGAACAATTTGCCATTTCATATTTATTTACACTGTGAATTTCTACAAGACCAGAGAGAACCAGACAAGAAAACTGAAAGACACTCTTGTAATCACTAGTTTGTGAGGGATGTGGCTTAAAGACCAGAGTGTGTTCGTTTTAGAGTACTTAAGGAAACAAACCTAAATAACCTCCAAGTAATCTGATAAGTTTATGGGAGACTGGGAAAGAATAAACATGGAATCTTGCTTTCAAAAATAAAAAAATGGAGAAATGAAGATATGAGTGATATAGACCGATCAATCTCCACAAATATTCTAGAATTATCTACTTAGAAGGAGCTATTTTCTTCATGGAAGACAACAGTACTATTAAAATATAGGTGGATGTATCCGTGGGAAATAAGCCACATCAAAGCAATACAATTCCCTTCTTTATCAGATTGTGATAAGTGATTCAGAGGAAAATGGTAGCTAGGACATATCTTTCATAAAGAATCTGGTATTATCTAACATTGCTTTGTCAAGGGGTATTGGAAAAGGGCAGTCCTGATGTGTAATGGGAATGCACAGCTTGTTAAAAGATTCTCTCAAATACTAGGAAATTTCAAGTGGATATCTACAGGGACCAGTTCTACACTCAGCTCATATTATTTTCACTGGTATCTTGCACAATGAAATATAGAATACAGTTACATCACTTGGGGGTGACACCAAAAGGGTTTAGCTGCAAGCACTTTGAGGGACAAAATTGTAATTCAAAGACATCTTGATAAATTGAGGAAATGGCTTGGTGTCAACAAGGGTAAAATCAATAGGTGCAATCAGAAACAGAGCAGTTGCAAAGTTCAGAATACATTCTAGTCAAGTTATAAGCAGGGAATAGAATAGTGTTGCAAAAAAAAAGAAGAACTTCTTTTGGGGTGTGCTAACAGAAATGTCACATTAGAAATAAGAGGTATTTGTATTGCTGTGATAAGCATGGCTGAGGCTTCAGCTGGTAAATAATTCTGGACACCACACTCTACAGTAGATGTCTACATATGGAAAAATGATAAGATGTCTATAAGGCATAGCATATGAGCAAGTTTGAATAAACACTGCTTAATTATCCCAGAAAGTAAAAGATTTACAGGAAATATGGAACTTTAAAGTACAACCCAGATATTTTTAATTTGTGGATATTTATGCTCAGCGGCCTACAATGATGTCAAAAATAAATGTGCTTAACTTCTGAATTCTGTGTGTTCATAAAATTGTAGTGGTTTACACAGAGACATTCTAGTAAACTCCATAACCAGTAATTTTAAGAACAGTTTAAATATTATATGGATGATTTAAGGGTTCTTGATTCTTTCTTCATGCAGGGAGTTTGACTAAGTCTCTCTTGAGATCCTTTCTGTCCTATGTTTCTGTGATTTTAATTTATATTGAACTCTAAAAAAATCTGGGTCATTTTATTAATTTTTTATACATCAAACAAAAATGTTAGAGAGGTGAATAACCCTATGAGCTAGGATACAATTATTTTTAAAAGCTATCTTGCCATAACCACGTAGTCTAAGAAATACCACCTCAAGACACATTATCTAGTTCAACTAAAATTAAAAAATAATCAAGGAAAGTATTGAAAACCTACTCGTATTTCTTAAAGTACAGGTTCTAAGAATTGTATTTCAGTTGGATGCTGGGAAATAAGTTTTTTCTTTCTCTTAATCAAAATCCCTGGCAGTTGTCAGTTCTCTGAGTTGTGTGCTGTAGGTTCACTAGATGATATCTGCTCTAAATAAGATGGTAGGACAATGGTGAATCCAGCTTTGCATCTCTCAGCAAAAGAAAATTCTACTTTCTCGTTATACCTTTTACACTCCAGTGTGAAAGTCTCTTGAGTTCTTACAGGAGACTGACTTGACCTGGGTTTCCTTTAGTTTCATTTTTGAGGGTTTTCTTTAGTCAGAAACACTTTTCTTGTTTCTTCTTGTCATCCACATGAATAAGACTCAGGCCAACTGCCTTCTACATAAGTACTGACACTCTAGTTGTTCCTGTTTTTACAAAGCAATGGTGGGTTTGAATTTATTCTTTAGATTGTGAATGCAGATGGGAAATCACATGCACAGGCTGTGTGTATCTAGTTTGGCAGAGCTCTTGGAAACTGCACACAAGAATGAACCTGCCCATTGGCCTATCCATCTTTTCAAAGTTACAGACAAGACCTAGTGTTTGGTACTTGTACCCAAACTTTCTGCTGGTAGAAATCAGCATGAATTTCACATGAGGAAAGGTAATTTATACTTAATTAGGTCCAGGGTCATTAGGAAAATGTTATTTGCCCTTACAGATGTATAAATCACAGGAAGAAAAACTGAATTTGAATCTTTAAAACCACTCAGTGAAACAGTTAAATCTGTATGTTGTCCTAGACTTCCATTTAGGAATGATTGGGATGATTAAAACATGCTAAAAAGCAGCCGCTATTGGGCTTTTTCAAGTCTGTATGCTTATTAAAACCAGAAAGCATGTGAAACAATGATATAGTCCCTTAACTAACAGTCTATCTAGCATGAAGGAAAATACCATTATATCAGTCTTGATGAAACCTAATTGCAATTTGACTGTGATCACATTAACTGCTTTGTGCTCCTAGAGTTGCACATTAAAGGTGAATTCCTGAGTGCATTAATAAGCTTAATATCAGAGTCTTGTTGAGAAGAAATATTTTGTGAGTTGTGTTGATCAAACATAATTTTGATCACTTATACTTGGTATTAGACCTGATTAAATTCTGCAGAAGTCATCCTCATGACGACAACCTTTTTTTCTGCTCACACTCACAAAAAAAGAAATCTCTGGATCCCAACTGTGCCTGTAATGAAGGTGAATTGTGTTTAATGACTTAAAGAGTGCCATTTTGTGCTTAACAGTTTACATATTGCAAATTACCCTGTAAATACTCTGTTCCTAGATCAAATTAATTGTATAACAAGTTGTACTGAGGCAGAGAATTTTCTTTGCTGCTTTAGCTCCCAGAGTCTGGAAGTTTAAAATGGTTTTCTTTAAATCCTATGCAAAAGCTTTATCTTAGCCCCATATGAGTACTTGAACACAGACATGAAATTCATGATAGATGTGAATGTTGTAACTTGATATTTAAAACAATAAATTGTTATGACCTTTATTGGACTTTGACTTGCTCGTCTCTGTTAATAAACCAGTATATTCAAAATTGTTCAACTTCACATTTTATGCACATAGCTCATTAAATTTAAGCCACACAAATTAAGATCAACTGTAATTACTATGGGCTTACATGGAGGTGGAGGACCTTATAGCTCTCTGCAACTACCTGAAAGGAGGTTGTAGCCAGGTGAGGGTCAGCCTCTTCCCCAGGTAAAAAGTGGCAAGACAAGAGGAAATGGCATTGAGTTGCACCAGGGGAAGTTTTGATCGGATATTAGGAAAAGTTTCTATATGGAAAGATTTATCAAGCATTGAAACAGGCTGCTTGGGGAAGTTACTGAGCACTGTCCCTGTAAGTATTTTTTAAAAACTTAAAAATGTAGATGTGGCACTTAGAGACATGGGTTATAGGTAGACTTGGCAATGTTGGGTTAATGGTTGAACTCAGTCATCTTAAAAGTGCTTTTCAATCTAAAAGCTTCTACGATTTGGTGATTTTATCCTTGATAGCAGAGGTTATTTCCTCCTTTCCCTGTTACCCAAAAGACATTTTCCTGAAGGCCCTTACTGTCTGTCTGAGACGAACAAAGACTAAAGGCAGGGATGAAAACATAGTTGTGGTACTTAAATGATCTTTCAGGAAAAGCTCCAGGCCACTGATTTTGGATCAATTTAAAACCACATAAGTCACTGATGACTAAAGCCAGTCTTCACATTCAGTGATAGGGAGGTGAGCCAAGTTCATAGAGGACATGAAAATATTTCATTTGGAAAATATCCCCAGAAACCTCTGCAATCTCCTACCTTACTAGCAATTTTTGTGTTCCACTGGTGCTCTGATTTTCACTGTGCTGCTTCTGGAAAAGACCCATTTATCGAGGGCTCTGTCAAACACAAACATCAGACTTGTTACTTACATCTGTCTATTAAGGGAGCAGAGCTCTCAGTGCTGCCTGGACACTTGTCAGCAGCCTTAGCACCTACTGCTGTGTTTATAGGCTCTGTCATATGGCTTAAGGCCCCTGTGCCTTTCTCCAAATGTGTTCTGCTTTCCTCAGAGGATCTGGAGTGTGGCCCATTGTTTAAGGGGGTAAGGAGTCTCTCTCGAGGCCTGGGAGTTTATTACTGCTGGCTGATGCAAATGTTCTTTATGAAAGAATTTGGCTCCTTCTTAAAAGGAAAACAAAGTCATTCATGCTGCATCCTGTGCTCTCACTGTGTGTGGCTTCACAGTTTCATAAAATGAGTCTCCCATCCTGTTCTGCAGCTGAGCCTCAGCCTCTGCTCCTCACCCTAGGTGATAATGAAGCATTGTTTCATTATTGCCCTCGTCACACAAGCAGGGAAGTGGAGATGCAGGGCTAGGGGAGGCCACAAGGCTATTGAGCTTCTTCAAAACTTGAAAATCCACATAATCAGGTTGCTGTTAACTCACCTGGGATGTGGCAGACCGGAAAGCTTTTATTTGCTTGTGACCCCTCCTCTGCCCAGTAACAGCAGGTAAAGGAAAATCAGATGCATCCTCACTGCCAGTAATAAATTTCTGCTCCTAAACAATCCAGACTATCTCCAGGAGCGAACAAAACGTTCACCTCTAAACTCTTCTGTCTCTGAAACTGCAAGGTCTTTTGACTACATCCAGAGCTCTCTGAAACACCAATAGCTGATTTGGTTTTTTTCTCTCCTTCCCAAGACTTAAAGTGTCTTCTACAGACTTTATGAAAGAGAAAAAATCATAATCAAAAGTAAGGGCTGTATTTCTAATCATAAAATTTGACTATTTTATGGGATCATGCTAAAACTTAGGAGGGTTAGATAGCCTTTGGGTTTTTTTGTTTTGGTTGTTGAGATTTGTTTGTTTGGGGTTTTTGGTTTGTTTTTTTCTTTTGGGGGAGAGGGGAGAGCTGGTTGTTTGTTTTTTTAAAGCAGCAATTGCTACTGCTAATCAATTTACACACAAAACCAAAATGGCAATTGGAGAAATTCAACTTTCATTTTAACTGATATGAAAACTAGTTTTACTGGACATTAATTATTTAGTAATCCATGTTCTTCCGCTCTTTATCCCATTTACAGTTTTAATATTTTCTATCTTCACTGGTTGCATAGGAATTTATGTTATACTTATGTTTTCCTTGTTTTGTGTTATGATGTTCTGCAACTGTGGATTGCTGCCTCATTGCACCTTACATTTATGATTTTTAAAATGTATCCATCTCCACCACTATCTTCAATGATCATCCCTGAGAAAGAGAAAGCAAATGGAAATAATCAGTGAGTTTCCCATTTCTCCATCTTCTCATCTTGCTTCTGTGTAACTGTGGTCTTAGCAAGGCTACTGTCCCATTTTCCCTGGCATGCTGTGCCCTCTAAGTTTAACTTTTGGATTAGCTGTGCCTCAAAAGAAAACATGAATTCTCCTACATGGAACCTGCTTTTAAAAATGACAGCAGCAACAAAACCAAAACCAACAGTTCCCATATATTTAAAATAATAAAAATGGCCTGCTCTTGCAGATGTTAGTTTTAAATTCTGTATAGTTTCTTGTAGTTATTACAACTTTGTTCAGAGGGGAGATGCATTGTGCTTCTGCCTCTGAAGTGATTCAGTAGCATGTAAAAATCTGCAATTTCTCAGGTTTCGTATTTCAGTGTTGAGAGGAGGAGGGAACATTTCTAAGCTTGCAAGGTAAAAGATCTTGTGAACATACTGTTTAACAGCTACTGGAGTTTTCTCAGATGAATAGAAATTAATACTTTTTTTTTTTTAAGAATACATGAAACAAATGCTGAATAGAAAAATTGGTCAGATTCTGTACTAAGAAGATAGTCTTAACTATTCACTTTGTTGTCCTTTCCATTGCCCCCCTGGTTTTAAATGCACATGTTGGTTCCTTCTGTCTTGCTCTTTTACAGTTTGTCTGTACAGATAGTGACTCTTTGTGCAGACAACAGTGCTGAACCCTGTCTCAGAAGGCACAAATGAATATTTTCTTGCACTGCTTATTTGTTTGGTAAGGGCTGAGTGAAGTGATAAAACTTGCTGTAAAAACCAAAAAACTATGGAATTTTCAGGATGTGTGTTGACACAACACCATGGAAGAAAGCTTCTTTCTGAAAATGTTCCTTATTTACAAGGAGGGGGTAGGAGTGAAGTGAAATAGTCTGTAGGTTGGAAGCTTCTGAGGGGAGAGAACAAATTGTAGAGAGCAGTTACAAGAATGAAAACTACCAGTGTCTCCAGGTTAAAAATGAAGTGTAATTGATACCTAGGTCTTGAGAAAAGTAAGGCTAGTAGGAGTGGACAACAGCTTAAGGGTTTATATTTATATGAAGGAAAGCTTGTTGATCTTAATAATTACAGCCACAAAACATTAGTGAACTATAGCACAAAACTGGCATGGGATGCTTGAACTGCCTTCAAGTTTAAGAATTGCTAAGAGCTTGTGGTTGTGATAGCACTGGGGCTCTGGTAGAGTTTCTGGCATACACCTGTTTGTGATGGGTGTGATTTGCTCTGAAACATCTTTGCTGGCCACTACCATGCTGCAATTCCACTGAATCCATGATGGAGAAAAACTGTCATTATTCCCAGTTACAAATTACTTCTCAGTTACTGGCAGGTACTGACTGACCAGTGCAAGGTTCCGGACCACACCAGCTTTCAGCTAAAACCAATGAACGAAAATGTTCATTCTATATAGAGATGTAGAGGATGGTGTGTCACCTTCACATTTTGGTTGGAGTGTTCCTATCAATAGACAAAGGTCTAGGTTATAATTTAGAAATCTGGTGGCAACAGCACATATTTAAATTAAGAAAGGCTTGTAAGTCTTCTATTCTGACATGAGAAGGGAATTTTAAAAAGCAGCAGCCCTGCATATATAATATATCTGTGGGAACAGACTTTTGTCTGTACTGCAGCCATTCATCCCTAGCTGTGTTTCTTGAAGCCTTTCACATTTATGCAAAAGCACAGCATGTGGGGGAAATCTTTCATTTCCAAGACTTTAGATTTGCAGTTGATTAAGCACTGATCAAAATCATGTTGATCATGACTTAATGATCTCAGGCACTGATTGAGGGCATCATTGGATCTGGAGCTCACAGTGAGACACAAGCAGAAGAGACCTCCCCCAGCAGGAGAGTCTAGATCCTGGAGAAAACTAAATGGAGGTGGTCTGTGCACTAGGGCAGGGTAGACTGCTGGGCCTAAAGCAGGGAGAAAGTCTGAGGACTCATTCTGCCTTCTTGCCATCCCTCTCTGGACTCACTGCCCAAAAGGGCCAGAAACAAGAAAATCACCAGAAATCTCAGAGGAAAGAGTGCACCTATGTGCAGTGCCATGAAAAAAAGGAGTTTGTTGCTTACTCCTCCAGTCCTGACAGTCCATACTACCCCAGCAGGAGGCTGACACATGTGCCCACTGGGGTGTATGCTTGTAGATTTACTGGCTGTATTTTACTCTCATCTTGAGAACACCAGTCACACTTGCCGAGTAAGCCTGAGTGATTTTGTTTCAGGGCTTAATTAAAGTAAATGTAAGAATTACAAGAGAGAGGGAAAAATAAGTGTTCACAAGAAGAAACATTGAAGATGCATTATGTCCCTAGCCTCCTTCCACTAATGGATTGGAATCCTTAATGAAACAATATCACTCAAGAGAAGATGGATCAGGAGTGTGGAGGGCATGCAGCCCAGCACAAAAGGATCAGCTGGCCCATGCAACACCCTCTTGTTGCCATGGTGGAAAGGGCAATTGTGAGAGCAAAGTAAGGGTAAACAGTGGACATCGCTGTCAAATGCTACCAGAGACCTGTCATCAGGGTGAGGGGCAGCATGTAAGAGGCAATTCAGAGTAAGATGGTTTAGGACTGTGTAGCCAGATGTACTGTGAGTTTGTGTGAGGGAACTTGATATCTGGAGGTGAAATGAGCTATTGGTGACTGACTTTTTAAAGTGGTCTGAATCCAAAATGAGGGAATCAACAAAACCCTGAATACTGTGAAATTTGAAATCCAGACCAAATCCTTTTGATGTGCCATCTCATTTTTCAGCTCCAGTTGTAATAAAGAACAGCAGATAAAAAGTGGGAAGACCTTTGTTGGCTGCTCACACAGCTACAGAGGATCAGCTGCCAGTTAAATAGTGGGTGCTGAGCTGAGGCTGAAACTAGAAGGCTAAGATTATAAAAAGTGCTTCTAATAGGAATTAGCACTTCTAAAAGTGCTTTAAAAAGGAGGCTCCCATGCACACAGAGTGAAGGAAGTGCTAAGAATATACTAGAATAGGTCTGATTTTGTGGGGTGTGCAGGTCCTTAAAGGACTCCTCACCTCATGGGCTGACCTGAATAAATGCTGCAAACAAAACCAGTTCCTGGGATTCTGTGTCCTTCCTTCGGCTGTCCATGACTTTCCATCCAGTTTACTGGGAACATTTCACTGTTTGTTCCCTTACACAGATGATGGTGGCTCAGCTCCCTGGAGAAAGAGCTGATAGTAGTTATCATTTTATCATTGAACACAGCTGCTCTGAATTTTAATAGGTAAGTTTTCTGCATCTGCAGGTAACATATGGCTAGTGCAGAGCTGCAGCTTCAAGAGTTTCCTCCTGCTCACATCTCTTTCAGGTAACTGTGGAATGGAAACCTGCCACTTCAGCAAAGGCATTTAAAGCATATAAGCCGTGGGAAGATACACCATGTAAACATGCTGTAGTTAATGTCAGGTATCCTAATGTGTGCTTAATATAATCTTTCTGACTTTGCATTTGTGCACAGTAATATCCTCTAACATTCTGCTGTTAACAGATTAAGTGCTTCGAGGGTGGCACAACTGATAACACATATATAGATCTGTAGTTAGCAGGAAAGGTCTTCACTCAAGCAAGAAAGCTCATCTAAACCTGCAGCTTCCTCAGAAGGGAAGCATCATAACTACAGGGTGCATCTTGGCTGCAGCAACCAGAGGTGTAGCAACTTGACAGTCTTGGAGGCAGCTAACAGTAATGCACCTCAAAATGTTATTTACACAGTCCTGCCACTCAGACACCTACCCCCAGGGCTGCTGCCCACACACTTCTGCCCTCTGCCCTCCTTGGATGTGGCTGTTCTTTTTCCAGTGTGTTTGCCATTTCAATCACATCTCTCTGCTACTGCATAAAAACAGGCATTGAATTTTCTTGCTGTCATGGAGCAGGAGAGCACAACATCTTATGCAGCTGAAAGCAGTACCTCAGATATTTGGAAACAGCCACCCATTGCCTTTAGCTGCATCATGTATGCAGCTCTGCTTCCACAAACTGCAGTCACAAGAGACAGAGGGAAAAATTATTGTTGTTGTTTGGGGCAGGGAGAGAGGAGTTATTTCTCTAAACTTTGAGCAGTTGCAGTATATGTTCCTTACCCCATTTATTAGAAATTGCAAATGGGACACTCGCCTAGGTAAGCAAAATCTGCATGGATGCACCCCGTGTAGGTAGAATAAGATAATAGTTAGGTTGACACACTGCATTGCCCCAGCATAATGACACATGGTTATAGCTAGTGTGTATCTCTCTCAGCTGTATCTGCTCTGAGGCATAAAGAGGATAAGTGACTTGTACAAGGCCATTCAGCAGACCATTCATAAAGCAAAAAGTGCAGAGGTCTTAAAAACAAATTATCAGTCAGGAGGCAAAATTGTTACTCTTAGAACTCTCATTTTTTTAATTGTTGTGGTTTTGTTCTAATTTGGAATGCTAAAATTTGTATTTCAAAGACATGATTATATCCTTTTTTCCCACCTGACCTCTGAAGATAGTTTATACTATGGAATAACATTAATTTTCATAATGTCAGACTTGAATAATTATTAAGTAACTGTCAAATAAAACAAATTTTAAAAAAGCATTCCTAGAATGTGGGGGAAAATGCAAACTTCTTAGATTTTTTTTAGTGGAAAACTACTTGCTGAAGAAACTAACTTTCCAAAGAGAAACTAACTTTTCAAAGAGATACATTTACCATGACTGCCTGACAGTGTGTCATGGTATTTCCCTACAAGCATGGCAGAGAAATATTGATTTGTGGTGTAGGTTCACAGAGTCCTTGCACACTGTAGCAATGTTCATACCTGTTCACAGGTGAATGTGATCTTTTCTGGATCAGAATTAAGTGATGTGGCTTTTCAGTGGCTTTTTCTCTTTTAAACTGAATTGACACCCTCTAATTCTCTTATTCTTTTTATGTGCTTTGTTGCTTAACAACTGAGCACTAGGAGTGGCATGTAGTAGAAATTGTGAAAGACAAACTGTAATTTTTAGAATACTGGAAAAGAAACCTACACAGCTGTCAACTGTGAGCCATAGCACATTTAAACCTATGACTGCATCCATAAGTAAGAGGAGGATGAAATAGAAGCAAAAAAGTTTTTGCTGTCCTGAAATAGTTAGAAATACCAATATAACTGTATTGAGTAAAACAGTGGCAACTAGCTGTGGCTTCCTCATTGCACCAACCAACCAAGATGAAATTCAAATGCAGGAAAGAATGATAGAGTCCATTGTAGTTCTACTGATATTTGCAGTAATGGCATCACAGATCCAAGAAAGGATTCTTAGAGTGCAATGAGCACACAGAGTTAATAGCAGTTGAACAACAGGAGTGAGTGTATTGTTTCCCCCGTGGTTTTATGACATGAACCACATGGCATCTGAACAAACTGCAGCATCTGCATTTTGGGAAGGGGGGAGATGGAGCTGATAACAAGGTGTGACTTCCAAAGGGAAGGGGTAGCAGACTGCTGATAAGAGAAGAGTTTACCTCCACCCATTCCTTTCTCCCTGCAGGGGAAAAAGCGCTGCACCTCTTCAGTAAATGTAGAAATCTGCAGTCACTCCTCCCTGCACTGCTCACTCCACCAGTACCAGGGAACTCCAGAAGGCATTTTGCTGTCTATGCTTTTGCTGCTTCTCCTGGACATGTGTTTTCACACTCACACCATGAAGTAATCAAATGTGCCCTGGCCTGTGTGAGTCTCCTCCTGAAAAATTTATAGGACTAGTGTACTGGTATAATCAGTGATTTCTTTACAATGCATCTTTCAAGTCCAGTGGTGGGGCTTTTTTATTCTGTACTTTTGGAAATATCTGTGGTTCTCCACATGCCCTTTGACCTGGTTAAGTGCTGCTTCATCCCTTCCCTGTAAGCTGAGTGAGGTTCCTTACTGGAACAAGATGTGTCTTTAAGCAGGATGAATCTTGACTCTTAGCTGACATAAATCACTACTGTTCACTTTTCTTTGGTGAAGCAACTGATTTGCTGTTGCTGAGTTTCTGTCCTAATGTCTCTTCAGGATGCAAACAACAGTGAGCTCATCAGTTAGGAGTGGCCAGTTTTCAATACAAAAAGCTACTATAGTTCACACACAAAAATTGTCAGGGTAGAAAAGAAAAACCTTACAGATGGGGGATTTTGCTCCACACTGATTATTTTTCCTTCTTTCTTTTACGAAGAGAAAGAACAGCTTTGTTTTTCAGTATTGCTGCCATGCAGGAATTCAAAGATTAATACAGTGTTTTGGCATAAGGTGCCTTTGTGTCCAAATTTGCAACACTAGCATGTGATAACATGATACCAGTTAGAAACAGGACAACACAAGTTGCTTACCTGTTCTACCAACCACATTTTCCATTTGAAATAATGACAGCTGGTTTGCACAAGCAGCTTGCATGAAAAATAAATGAAACAAGAGCCTTGGCTTTCCTTGGATGACAAGCAGAGGAGGCAGTGGCATCGGTTGCCCAGCACTGCAGCATGACATCCCCTTCCTGAAAGGTCTGATCCTGCCTGTGGAGTCTGTTCTGGTGCAGCCTGGGGAACAGACAGGCCTGTAATAAATAGAAACAGTTTCCCAGACACCAGCAGTGCCATTTCAGGCTCAAGCAATTAGCTCAGAGAGAGCTCCTGACCTATGCATGCCTTTTAAATGCAGAAGAGAAGCATTCTTTGTGCACACCGCATGTGTCTCTCCCATGTGGGTCTGTTCATTGACCAAAACTGAAGAACAGTGTCTTGTGTCCCAAATGGGTACTCTTGAGCTTTCAGCTTCCATGGTCACTTCCTCAGCTACTTTCATGCTACAGAGCACTCCCTCCCTGCCCTTCCCTGGGGTTGCACTTCTGACTATTGCTTTCTTTGCCTCTGTGTTTTTTCTTTTTACTCTCAAAAAGAATTTGGGACACAAATACAAATGTAAAAATTCAAAATTTGAAAACTTCTTTAAAATGGCCTTGCCATCGCATCTGTTGTCATGTATGAGCACCTCCCCTATTTGTAACCCTCTTATTTATTCAAAAGAGCCTGGGTTTCCCTCCTGCTTAGAAAGGAAGTGCAGAGCTTATCTGCCAGATTGAACGTCCTCTATATGTTTAAGTCTTGTCAGGACAGCTTTTTCAAGGCTATGTTTGTCCATCCCCTTGTTAAGGCCTACAGCAGGCTAAGAATGTCTGTATCTCGTCAGGATGTGATTAGACACGTTAACCAAGACGATGCAGTGATGGGTGCCATCAGAATGGGACTCAGCTAATGGTTAGTACATTGCATTCCTTGCCCCTCGGCAGGCTGCTGCAGCACCAGCACCCGGCTGAAGTGGCAGATGGAGGAAATCTGGCAGAAACGTTGTCAAGTTTTTGTTTGTTCCTCTGGTAGGGTGTGTTTTTTATGCCAGTGTAGTGCTCTGAGCAGGTTCACTGTGGGGTTAGAGAGGTGCAAGGTTTGGCTCAGAGGAACATGCCGGGGCGGGGAGCAGGGCGAGGCTCCTTGTTAGTCTGGTTTAATCGCAGGCTGGCCCAGGCCGCTGCCACGCCGCTCCCCCGGGCCCTGGCAGCCGCTGTGCTGGTCCCAGGGCCCAGGCTGAGCAGAGTCAGCCTGTCCTGGCTCAGATGGGGCAGGACTGGGGGCTGCAGCTCCACAGCTCCACAGCTCCATCAGCCTGTCCCAGCAGAGATGGGCCAGGAGCTCCACAGCTCCATCAGTTCCATCGGCCTGTCCTGGCTCAGATGGGCCAGGACTGGGGGCTGCAGCTCCACAGCTCCATCAGCTCCATCAGCCTGTCCTGGCACAGATGGGCCAGGAGCTCCACAGCTCCATCAGCCTGTCCTGGCACAGATGGGCCAGGAGCTCCACAGCTCCATCAGCTCCATCAGCCTGTCCTGGCACAGATGGGGCAGGACTGGGGGCTGGAGCTCCGCAGCTCCATCAGCTCTATCGGCCTGTCCCAGCACAGATGGGCCAGGAGCTCCACAGCTCCATGCCTGCTTGCACCGGCCGTGCTGCCCCGCCACCTGAGATGGCTCAACACAACAGCCCAGAGTCTGGCCCAGATCTTGTGTTTTAACATGAAAAAACACTAATGAGGACTCTCTTATGCCAATATGAAAGTGCTTTCTTCCAAATATGCAGGGTGTAAAGACTGCAAGGAAGGCCTGTTTCATCCAGGTGCTGGAAGGCTGCTGGTGGAAGTGTGGGCATGTCTGTCTGGTGTAGGGCCACAGCCCTCGCTACAACCATTATGCAAATACATCCAACATAAACACGCTGGAAATCCAGTCTCTGACTCACAATGTGTGGTGCCTTTGAACTCAATTGCTTTGTAATTTCTGGCAAATGGAGGAAAGATGACCGGACAAAAGAAGTCAAGAGTAGAATATGTCTTTGCTTTCCACTAACCCATTTCTCCCTCATCATCTGCCAAAAGTAAACTTTAATTTTCAATAGAAAAATAAATCTACCTAGACTTCATATACAGAAAATTGTTTTTAAAATTAATTTTTGTTTAAGGAAAACACTGCCTTATTGCAGTCATGTTTTTAAGCTGTGTTAGCAGGAGAAAT
This sequence comes from Urocynchramus pylzowi, assembly GCA_013397555.1. Lineage (NCBI taxonomy): Eukaryota > Metazoa > Chordata > Aves > Passeriformes > Fringillidae > Urocynchramus > Urocynchramus pylzowi. The sequence goes on along the minus strand of VZRH01000295.1, from coordinate 1,739,485 downwards.
TAGATCTTTGAAAGTTGAGGCTGGGGATGAAATACAGGCAAAAAGCAGAAAGGGCTTACTCCTGTTGAAGTCCTGCATGCTGTCTTCCAAATATTAGGATGAATACGTAGCCAACTGTAGCAGATTGTTTTCACTAGTGCTCTGCTGGTGGGTTAGCAGTGCTAGTTTGGGAATTAGGCATTTTGTCATGTATCACTGCTTAGCTAGCTCTTCTTTGACTTGAGTTAGAACCAGCCTAGGATAAGCCTTTCCCTTCCCTTATACAGGCTTGGATCCAGAGCAGGTACAAATTGAGATGTCCCGTCACATTCTGTGTGGCATGGCACTCAGCTCCACTGAGGCTCTGGTCTTCTCCTCCACAGTGTGGGCTCTGCTCCTCTTGTAACTGGTGTGATAACCATTACCCCTTTAGATGGGTCTGTACTGGGCAAATTTTTGTGTGCCTTTTAGAGGTAGTAGTGCTTCAGGAGTCAGTCCTGCAGGCTGGGTATTACTTTGAATATGGAATATTTCCTATGGGATACTACTAGAAAAGCTTTTCTTTCCTTTTGCAGTCATGAAGAATTTAGGTATTCAGAAGCATTTTCCTTCTTTGCATATTCATAGTGAAAAAGTTCAGGAAACTGGTTCATGAAAAAAACACATTTTCTCTTGCTAACTATGAGCCAGATTGCACAGTAAAGTGAACTGAGAAAATCAGCTGCAGAAATGATCATGCTGGCATGAGAGAGGGGTAATACAGGGGCAGCAATGAACAGCTAAGGGCAGCAATTATATAAACCAGCACAACTATCAACACATTACTGATTGAATAAAATCCCATAGTACAAACAGAGCAGGATTTAAAACTGACCAAAAAAAGATACCCTAAAAGTAAGGTTCACTTCATTTAGTTTTATGCTCTTGGCATAGTTAATGTGGATTAAGGCATCAGAAATTAACTCACATAATTTTCTCTCTGGTTTGCTGCATCAGCCCCCCACCTCCCCGACTTCCCTCAAAACAAACAAATCTCTGTTTCAGAGAGTTGGTGTGACCATCCCAAGGGAGAGTTCCTGGCATCAGCTGTGGGTTGCCAATTGCTTGCTGGCTCTAACAGCACCACTGTCCTCATCAGAGCATGAGATGTGACTTTGTCTCCATGAGCAGATGTGTTCCTTTGAAAACCATCTGAAACATTTGGCTGGTAGAGGGGCTGATCCAAGCAACGTAGACTTGTGGTACAGATATGGACTAAATACACTGTAAAGGAGACTGTGCTGGGGGCTATCTAGAGAGCAAAAGTTGTACTGTGGATAAAAGAGTTCTTTTTTATTCATATTCAGTCTAATAGATTCTGCATGTTTATTTCTTTATCTTAAAGATTTAACTGTGATTTAACTGTGATGATACTGTGTCTCTGCTTCTTTTTGCAAAGCTGACTTTTCTCTGCTCATATCCAGTACTGCTACTCAAGGAGCTCATCATGCTTTTTTTCAGGATATTTTCCTCACTTCAGCCAGATGAGCAGCCTTTATTATTTTACATCTAATTACCTGCTAAAGAGTAACAGAGTTCTGAATCAACCTCATATGAATCATAAGCAGTTTTTATTTTGTTTTTTAATCTGAAATACAGAAATCTATGAGAAAACAAATATAGTCTTTCAAGTTTTTTAATCAACAGAAATTTCAGAGTAAAAACCAAAGTAGTACCATGATAATGTTTCACTGTGATAGGTAAATATACATGTAACTAAATTTAGTTCCAAATTACTTGAAGACAATGACTGTGCTGCTCTGCAAGTAGAATGTGTTATCTTTTCTGTTTCCGTCATGGGAAATTAACCACCTGTGTGAAATAATGTGACTGACTTTTTCAGACAGTGGTGTATCTCTTTTCTCTTGAAGGCTTTGTTTGTGTTTTTCTTGCTAAATTTTTCAAGCTTGCATTGAGAACTCAGTTTTGAGGGACAGGCTCAAACACTCTCGTTCAAGAATATCTTGTAGAATATAACTGCATTGTACATGACAATACCATGCTGTAATGTTCTGTAACTTTTAGCAATTGAACAGTATTTTCTAATATTTTATAGATACTTCTAGCCCAGCAATTCTAGGAAGAAATAAAACTGTTACAACTTCTGTTGTAACAACGAAGGCCTCTTATTACAAGAGTTCCAGGCTCCCTTTTTTTTAAACATGTGAAAAGACAGATAAGAGACTTAATTTGGTGGTGAGAGTTTTTGTGTTTGTTTGTTTTAATGCTGCTTCAAGATGACTCAGTTTTGTAAGTCTTTTGCAAGAGTGTGCATCATAATTGTCTCTACCTTTTCTGATTCTTCTATATTAATCTTACTTTGTGTATCAACTGCAAGACATCAGACATTGTTTTGTCACTTTCTTGCCTTCAGAAATCTGCTTTTGATTGCAACACTTTGCACCAGAAGTAACAATTTTATACATACATCCTATAAATGCTGGGATCTTGTCAACACTGGGAATTTCTACACTCCCTACATCATTTCCTATTCTATTTAAACCACCTAGTCTCATTTTCAGAGCTGTTCAGGGTAAGTGTAAAAGAAGATTGCCACTTCTATTGCCATAAAATATAGCAAAGAGCTATGAGACAGAAGAAGAGTTGGGTTTCAAGATTACCTTGTAGATTCAAAGGCTTGACCCTGACTCTTCTAACACTTTCATTAAGACATTCATATTAGGAATGCTCTTTCTGAGTCAAGGTCTGATAGAGATTATTAGAAAAAGTCTGAGTCTGTTCAGACTAAAGTGCATATTCCTTATGCACTGAAACAGGTTTTCTTTTTTGAAATATGTAGTAATATTTACAAATTGTAGAATATTACAATGACAAGATTTCTTCAGGTATGTCATACAGATGGTTGAATGCATGCAGAATATGAGAGACTGATTCTTCTGCTTCAGCAAATGAGTTTAGTTATATTCTCTATATTACCTGTATCACTGAGGCCTGAAAAGCACTGCAGCTGTTTATGTTGATTTATAGATGAAAAATTTTTTTGAAAATTCATATCTGTAAAGGAAATGTGAGATCCATGTTAAAATCTTTTTTTAATCATACTAATTGAATTGAATTATGTGTTGTATGTTATTCGTTTACCTGGAACATGCACACATATGTAATAACAATTTCTTCCCAAAGAAGAAGAAATGCACTGTATTTCTGTAATACTGCATAGTATTCTTTTGAAATAACATTACATTATTTACTGATTTTCTGTTCAAAGTCTTCCCTAAACCAAATGCACCTTTCCAAAGAACTCCCTTTAACTAACTATTCTGCAGCACATTTGGGTGAGAGACAGCAGAAAAGGGAGAACTAAGAAATCTTTTGGCAGGCTGTCTAGGAGTTGTCAGCTGAAGGGTTTTACTAGCCTAAAGGAAATCTCCGTTCTTTGACAAACCTTTTCCTGGATAAGCAAAACTTCAGTGATCCTTTCTCATCAGATATTTTCAGATCTTGAAATTCTTGAATCCACTGTACTAGGTCTAGACAGCTGCATGTGTTTTATTAGACACTATTGATTCTAGAAGAGACAAATTATCCCTAGTCCTGACCTTCAGTGCTCTGTTAGCAGTGCTTTGCCTCTCTTTTGCAAAGAACTTGTAAATTCAATTAAAACATGTCACACTTGTGTAACATGCTTACCCAGTTAATTACTAATTTTAAGGCTACTAGACTTAGTTTATTTTCTTAAGACATTTCTGAACTTTTCCCTCTTAGGAGGAAATATTAGTTGATAGTTTTTAGTTTTATAACAAAAAACTATTATATAACAAAATTATCTACTAGGGCAAGGTTAATGAGGAGCTTGGCATGACTCAGCCACGGAGGGAAAAGCAAAAATGTTACAGTTGTAACCCTGATAAACAAGTACAGCAGTGTATCACAGAAGGGCCCAGGTTGGAAGGGAGCAGAGGGAGTGAGCCTGGTCCCACCTCCCTGCTCAGGCAGGGCCATCCCAGTGCACAGGGCACAGGATTGTGTCCAGACAGTTCTAGAATACCTCCAGTGAGGGAGATGCCACAGCCCCTCCAGACACCCTGTTCCCGTGTGTGGTCACTGCACAGTAAGGAAACTCTTCCTCGTGCTCAGGTGGAATTTCCTGTGCATCAGTTTCTGTCCATTTCCTCTTCTCCTATTGCTTGTCACCACCGACCTGAGCTCAGCTCCATCCTCTGACACCTCCCTTCAGATATTTAGAGACATCTGGAATAATGGGGAACTACTAAGACTAACCTAGCTCATGGTAGTAACACTTCCCAACCTCTAAAGCTGTGAATGCCTAGAACTATATTCCTCTTACAGACCAGTAGCTCTAACCAGTATAAGATCAGGAGGCCAGTAGTAATGGGTTAAAATTGGTTCCACCCTAGCAAAGCTGAATTCAGTCCCTTGACCTTGCTTTAACTTATTTGTGCTTCAGTATGTCCACTTCCCCCTTAGTAACATGAAGGAAATAATTCCTTTTCCTGTAGTTTTGCCTGACTGCCCTACTTAGAGTGTAAAGTCTTTGGAACAACTGCTGCCTGATCTAATGTGCATGTACGGAGCAGAGCACAATGAAGTCCTGATCTCAGCAGGAGCCCCATCTGCTACTGCTGAGATAAATGATCTTTTCAGTACTGGTTGTTTTTTAATCTCTTTAAATTACCATAAATACATTTTTAAAGCCATATGCTTTCATTCTATATCCCACTCCACTGAAGAAATCTGGGTTTCTGTGGAAATATAATTATGTAACCATATAATTAAAGACTGCATCATACTCTGTACATGCAAGAGGGCTGAGTTGAGGTCAAGTGCCAGACTGATCTGCCACTCTGAGCATTTCAAGTACCTAAACTTACTTTAGAAAGGTTATTTTAAATATATTTTTGTGTGTGCAATTCTGTACTTTTCCAAAGAGAGAGTATTCTATTGAGTTGAAATTAGTTCAATTAAACTGAAATTGGTTTGCAGTAGAAGAAATTGTGATTATGAAGAGACCCATTAATTTCTGCTATTGGGGTCTGGTGTTGGATGCTCACTGAGGAAATCCAAAGGAAATCTCTCATTTTGCTGGAGGGGTGGAAAGAGAGAACTCCATCATAGCAGAAAAAGAGCCCACAGGTTCAGCTATGTCAGAGTGGACAGAGATGAGCAGGAGCTCCGGCAGTGAGGAGATACTCTCTATTTCTCATTCTGTTTCTCTCTGCTGCATCAGTGTCCATGTGTTCCCAGTTTAGCATGTGTAACTGCTGATGCTTTGGCAGAGGCATGAGCCTAACATTGTAATGTTTGTCAGGGTTTTGGCTGAACACACAACATTTCTGGAATATTGCAGATGCTTTAAAGGAAGTGGCGAAGTTCAGAAGTTAATAACTTATCCAGACTGAAAGAGGAATATATAGGCTGAACAAAGAATATGCCTCTAATCACAGGTATTTTGTCACTGTCAACTTTTAGCATTTTACCTTAAGTGGTGGAAATGTTGCAGCCTTTCAAAAATACCACAAGTTTCTTTAACAACAGAAATTACTATTCAGCCTGGGTGTTAGGACTGCTGCTGTTTCTGTGTAACAGCATCTGGGGAATAAGGGTCTCTACCTCTTGACAGACCTTCCTCTTTCATGCTCTGAAGAACAAGGGTAATTCCTGTGTTACCTGAACACTCAGATTTGACTTGATATAAAGTGCTGCAGGGGGCACATGTGCAGAAGACCAGGTGGAAAAGGATTTCTTGCAGTCCATGTTTGCGTAATCCAGAGACTTAGACTACTGATAATTATTTTGGTATTCCTTTTTTGTTTCTTTCTGAACAGAGAAGCTGTACATACATATAGCTTTTTTACTTTTGTGCAGTTTAAACCACCACCATCACATGGTAGTGTTTTAAGAGTTGTTTGTGATATTTTGTAGTTCTACTGAGTTGTTCTGGGGGTTTTGGTGGTCGTGGTGGTTTGGTTTGGGGGTTATTTAACTTCAGGAGACATTAGAGATTTACATAAAAATCTTTCCTTTTTCAAGAAATCCAGCTAACAAAGAATGCTTATAAGCACCAGGTGCAAAAAAGAAGGTAATTGTCTGTAATTGTGAGATTCTTGCTAACACAATATGTCACTCAGTTGGATATGTACACAGCATCCATTGCTGCCAATGGAGTTACATAAACAAATTGAGGCTACAATAGGAACATTTATGTTTAGTTTCATTAACATGAAATGTATTGATTTTTTTCTTTGGTAAGGGACTGTTTTTTAAACAAAATCAAACATTTACATGTATAAAATACAACATCCATAATTTTTCACAAGTTGTTAAAGTCCAATTAGGTTTCTGCAATCTGTACTTACTTGATAGGAAGATAATTTGCTGTTACCAAAGAAAATACATTTGGGGTATTTCATATGTAAATTAATTTGCTTCATAGAAGAATTAAAAAAGGCTTTGGAAGTTGATGCTTTTGCTAACATCAACATTTGCTTATCTTTGAATGGCTTTTCATAATAACAGAATCTTTGGCACTCCCTTTTGGCCTTCCACCCAGTCTCAAGGTACCTTGCAAACACAAAGTTGCACAGTTCGATCTCATCCCCACATTACAGATGGAGCACAGATAAATCTCTGCCTGTGGTCTGATTTAAATTCCATGTTGGCTGCAGCTTCCAGTGATGGTGGCCAGCTGGCTCTTTTTGAAATAACCAGTGTAAACTTCCCGAGAAGCTTTGCCTTACACTTGCCGAGCTGCTCTCACTTTCCAGCAAAGGCAGGTTCTGCTGGCACATAAAGGGTGCTCCCCTGCTTGTGCTGAGGCTTCACACCTGCTGGGTACCTGGGCTGCTGGCTGTTCAACCCTCACATGGAACTTAACCACCCATGCAAAGAAGATACCCAGTGATATGATGAGTGGAGGCTCCAGCATCCTTTAGCTGAGCAGGATGTCTCATGCCTTGAGCAGTCAGAAAGGCCAAATCAAACTATCTGCTCCTCTGTGAAAACTGCTTATTCTGTCATGCTCACTGTTAGTTCCTCTTTGGATGACAAAAATACAGATTATATATAATTTTTTAATTATTTTCAAGCATGCATTAAGGACAGAAAAAATGAGATTTTCATGATGGGTGAATGAACCCATTAGCTCTGATCTCATTACTTTGAATAGTGTCTCAGATGTGCTTAAAATTAGCCTACTAAAGCAGGTATGACCTTTAAGGAAGAAAGAATTCAGAACTGCTTTTTATTCTAAAACTGATTCCTCTCGAAATACTTCTTCCAATATTGGACTGTTTTGTTGTGTTTTGTCTTGCAAGAGGGAAAATTACTTTATTTAGTATGATGAAAATCTTCCTCACACTATTTTATTGTTATACCTATGGAAATGAATGTCCACTTATTTTTATGCTCATCTCTAGATAATATACAGAGCAGGAACATGGGCTGGAGTTACTGAGCTGAAAAACTATATCAAAACACTAAAACTTAAATAAAATATTCTTTTTCTATTCTTGTTTCAGAGACAAGTCAACAAAGGATTGTCTGAGTTAGTATACAATTATAACATCATCTAATTAAAATTCAGTTACATGCTTTCAGATGGCTTTACTAACATTCCTGCTCACACCTCCTGGTTATTGAGAATTAATAAATCAAGGACAGGATAATAACTTGTATCTCAAAATTATCTATTTATTCCAGAAATCATTTTACTGACCATAAAGTATTAGTATTGTAAAACAGTTCTTTTAAATCCTTGAAGACTAACTAGAACTTGGCCTGTTTGTTTTAACTAGTGACCATCTTGCAATATCCTTCACTAGCAACTGCTGTCTCTCTCTAGTTTCTTTGCTAGTTATTTAATTTTTTTATTTGCTGTTGTCAGTTCCTTTCAACATATTGTGGAACAAAGAGGAAAGCCTATTTTGACATATGGGATAGTTGCTGGAAGTTTTCCAGGGAAGTATTCCAGATTTGAAGGGGTAGGAGGTAGCAATGAGCTTTACCCCATAAGGGATTTCTTGTCCTCCCTGGGAAAAGTCAGAGCAGAAACTGCAACAGGTGATCTCTGGGGTCTGCCAGTCTGTGTTACTGTCTCAAATGAAAGTATTCTCAGCATGAAGTGAAGGTGGAGGTGAGGAACAGATCACAGAAAATATGCCTGTGGCCGTGTTGCCTCAGGCTGTGATCTTGTGTGGCCCATGTGCTGCATCAGGTCGGGACATCAGCAGCTGCACTGGGGCCCCCAGGGGCTGGTGGCCACCAGGGGCACGGAGCTGCTGTCCTGCCCTGCATCTGTGTTAGATCAATGTCAGGATTGTATCACTCTGTGTGGGGGGCAGCTTTCCTGCTGAGGTAGCATGGTGTCCTCTGAACACCACCAAGGGTACACAGGAAAGACACTGAGGAAAAGGAAGGGAAACCACAGGGAACTTGTGCATTATCTCATAATAGCCTCGTAAGGTATCACCAGTAAGTGCAATGGGAAAGACTTGTCCGGGCTCTGGATTCTTTTCTGGTTGCTAACCACTGGTTTGCATTGTAAAATGCTAGAGGCAGTGGGTACACACTACCAGGGATTGAATACAGGCTCCATTGAAATCAGGCAGTCAGTTTTAGTTATGTAATTGTTTTAAGAAGGGGCTAAAACATCTGGAAATTGACAGAATACTAATTTTTATTGTTCTCACAAAAAAAAAGAAAGTACCAAATTATTTAAATCATCATGGTACAAATTCAATTCCAGATTGTGAACTGACTAAGCAAGTTTAAGTCTGAAGCATTGGTTATATTCACCTTTCATGTACAGCTGAAGAAAATCTGATGCTTCCACAGAAATCCCAGGTAACATCCTTACCACGCTGTACCAGTGAATAACCACCCCCCAGGCCCTGTTCACTTCTTGCATGCATTTCATTCAAGTTATCATCTTTGCAGATGTCCATTAGGCTCTCCTGATAAACTGACAGGATACTGGAAAGGAGTAGAGAGAAATGAAGGAAAAAATACAATTCCCCTCAGAGAGATTGCACAGGTTTCTTCACTAGACTGATTGCTATGTTCATGCAGACTTCCATGAATCCCAGTGTGAATTGACAGATCATGCATCTGGCTCAGGCTGCATGTTCCAGAGACAGGACAGAGGCAATGGGGACAAACTGACACATGTGAAACTCCATCTGAACACAAAAGAGCAGTAAGTGTGGAAGTGGTTGAACAGTGGACTAAGTTGGACAGAGGGGTTGTGAAGTCTCCAGCTGTGGAGATACTCAAAACCTGACAACAGTGTACTGGGCAAACAGTCCTAGCTGGTCCTGCTGGAGCAGGGCCATTGAAGTAGAGGATCTCCCAAGGTCCCTGCCAACCCCAAGCATTCTGTGTTCCTGAGTCATAGCAAAGATTTATTTCCTTATTTATAATATATTTAGTTATTTTATTTTGTACAGATTCACACCTCTGTACAACATCAAAACCACTACTCCAGCTCCCACCCCTGGCTATTTCCTGGGCACTGCTTATTCCAGCAGCAGCAGCAGTGTCTCACTTTGCCATTTTTCACTGGCCTCGCCAGCCATGCCAAGGCAGACTAAAGATGCAGAAGGGCATTGTCAGACAATGGTCTGTCAAGAACACCACTAAGAATTCTGAGCTAAGCTGTTGGTAAGAATTGTCCCCAGGCCCCTGGTGGGGCTGCACTGTAGAGCTGTTTGGCCCAGTGAATAATGTGGCCCCTCAGCTGGGAGTTCAGCCCAGGCAGGAGCAATTTGGATGCTTGGTGGAGGGACACCTGGCTTGGGAGCTCTTGCTGCTGAAGGCTCACTCCTGTGTTCTGTAGGCAGTGAGGATAGAGAGGTTTGCTGTCTTAAATGGTGATCATTCCAGTGCTCTGGCTTGTATCATTATTGTGCTGGTGCAGCCAATGTATGGCAAATTGTGGCATGTGGCAGACATGACTGTCCAGAGCTGGGAGAGGTGGCCCTGTGGTATTAAACAAAATTTATGCTTGCACAATGTCTGCCATGTCACAGTCACCATTTCTTCATTCGAGGGTAGAAACCTCAATGCTGTGCCCTTGTTTGTTAAAGCCTCTTCCCAAGCAGACAAAGCCTGGCATGCTTTCCCTTCTCCCTCTGGCACAGTGCTCCACCCCATCAGCATTCTCAGTGCACAGCTGCTTAAGGGTTATTTTCTCTGGGAGGTGGTTGTGTGGGGGGATGTTCATGTACACACACACATGCACAGAAGGATGTGTTCTCCTAAGGAAGAAACAACTTTGTCAGCAAATTATCTCATCTTATTTCAGCTATTATAATCCTCTTCAAGCCTGAACAAAGCACCCACACATGTTTGATCAAGTCACTATTAAAGAGAAATATTGTGCTGTTCTTGCCAACTGGACCACCTACACCTTGGTATCACTATAATTATTGTCAAATATTATTGTTACAAGAGGGCACAAACTGTGTAGATCTTTCTTTAATATGACAGTAGCCAATTTAATGGAACATTACTGATTAGCAGAGCCAGTGCAGAATATGCTAGCATACCTTTCACAAAACTTTGTTACAGTTGAATGGATTACAGAACACCTCTTGAATGCCTAGTGGTTGGCGTTGTGCCAGAGCCTTTAAAAAAAAATTGAAAATGCAGCTTGCTTTCTCCTTTTTCATAAAGAAATCTGAAAGCAGAAGCACTGACCTTGGCAAGCTTCTTGCATTAAGTTTTCCAGTAGGCAAAAGCACTATAAATCAAACCAGAATAATCCTGTGTATGTTTTTGTTTTCATGCAGGCTGCTAGGATTGCACTTAAGGACTTGATTTTTATTGCTAAAGGAATGTTTTTAAATCATCAGGACCTAGAGCGTGTTGTGAGCTTAGTCCAAATTTCATCATCATCTTTTGCAATTTGCCTAACGCCCCGGCTCCCATGGAAATACAATTTATTTCTCTTGCAAAAGTCATTACCATCTACGAGCACAAAGAAAGAAACCTGCAGAACAGAAAATGAGCAATAAAATCATGACAAAATCTGCTACCTAGATTCTTTCCCCTAAAGCAGAAAAATAAGATAAACAGTGCTTCTCTTTCTCTCTGAGTTATTATTAGTTCAGTATTATTTATCATGCAGCTTGGAAATCTTAAAAGGTTACAGTTTATTTTTCATGCATGGCTTTGGGGAGCCTTTTGACTCTGCTGAGAATTGTAACATGACATTGTTTTCAAAATGAAAGCTCTGAACAGATTATTTTCCACATTATCTAGATAATAGAGGTGATAGATGGGTCCAAGTCTAGCTGGTGTAAGCAGTTGTAACTCATTTAAATTATGGAAATTTGCACCAGCAAAGAACCTGCCTCAAAGAAGAGAAGTCTGGATGAAATGTTCTAATTCATGTTACCTTTTTTTTTTTGGGGGAGGGGGGGGAGTTTGTTTTGATTTTTTTGGGGTTTGGTTTTTTTTTGTTTTGTCTATATGGACATAACTTGCATTTAGGTTTATGGTAAAGAATATTAAACTGAACACAAATTTAATTCCATCTCTATGTGTTCTTTTATGCCAAACCACTGGAAGATACGTTCCCTAAGCCTGTTTGCAAGCTTCATCTTTCTGTGCATCCAGGTCAGCTAAACACACACTTAGATCAGAAGCAACTTACAAAGTCTGTGTTAACACCACTGGGACTCCCTGTGTGTTGCAGTAAGCTTTGCTAAATATTGATCATTGGAACACATATTTAAACTTAAAAGCTATAGTGCTTTCCTGACTGTGGGCTTCTGGGCCCTCCTAAAACTTTGTATCTTCAACAACTTAGACTAAATATATCTCTCTCCACAAACACATGGATGTATTTATATGTACTTTTCTTAATTTACATTAAGAAAAGTACATATAAATACATCTAATAAGTATTAATAAGTACATCTAATATCATTACCATGCTGCATGTATGAGCAAGAAGTATAGGGTAATAGTAGGATTTTCTTTGCTCTTACTCCTTTTTCTCCAGTTTTTCAGTCCATATTTTTGATGTGTTATTTCTGAGTTCCAGCACCAGTTGGCAAGGGCAAGTCCTCAAACCCACCCGCGGCCGTTTCTGTCAAAGTGTCGGAACGGTGGGCTCAGGACCTCACAGCTGAGCCATGAGACACAGCTCTGTAGGGAATGATCTTTCTCCATGCATTTTCTCAATGTGCTGCTGGCACTTATAAAGCTAATAATCACAAGTGTAATGAATGGGCCTACTTTACATTGGACATCGTTCACAATTAACATTTTTATTTCATGCTGTAAGAGAAACTTCCTTTTTCTCAAATTCCCACATGGCAGACAAACGTTTAAACATAATGGGGGCAACCACACAATCCTTAGCCCAAGTCTTTTCCTGAAATGATTTTCTTTCCTTGTGAATCTTCTTCAGCTGGCTTCTTTCCTTTGGTTTCCCATCACCACAATAAAAGCTTCTACATCCTTGTATACTCTGGAACAAGAGTTACACTGAGAGAAACCACCTGAACCAACACTGGGAGTCTTGAAAATAACTGCACTAAGGACTCATCTATTGCTTCATCATCTGCATTTTACGTTTTTCTGTGGAATTGTTTCAACAGATGTATATCCCCTAGATTGTGCTGTAGGAGTAGCATATTTTACCTTAGCTGAAAACAATTCCTAAAGTATTTGGCTTAAAATAAAAGGATCCTTATGGGGTTTTGCTGATTTTACTCTTCTGGTTTCAAAAAGTAGTTTTTCTTACATCTCTAGAGAAACAAATTGTACTAATTTAAGAACTAGCATCTACTTTAAGAGTCNGAAATGAAGGAGAACTATTTCTACCCAGAAATTGTAATATATTTAAATGAAATAATATTTGAAACCAAGATCATTGCCTTAACTAGTTATACTTTATATTGCTATAATGTTATAAGATTATGAGGGGAACCTGTTTTGGGCAGATAAGGGTGGAGAGAGAAGCAAGTCTTCTGATGATAGCAATTTCAGATGAAGTTTAGGTAACTTGGGCCAGCTTAAAGCTGGCAGGCACCCTGTATAACTTCCAAAGAAGGGTGGTTGTGTAGCTGGGGGAAGGGATGTTCCTCTCTGGTTATATGGCTACCCACATCTCTTGGGGTGCAGCATGGGGGAGGGAGCTCTGCCAGTTCATCTCACTGGATATAAATGTGCATTTTCCTCTAAGTGTTCTTGCATGATTAGGAAAATTATCTTCTATACAGAATATCAATGAAGTGCATTGCCCAAATGTATGCATTCAGCAAAAATTCTCCTGTAGCTTCTGTAAATAACACTGGTCCACAAAAGTTTTGCTGGCTCACAAATGGCTAAGCACTGCTTGCACACCGAGTTGGTAGCTGCCTTACAACTGCTTAAGCTGGAGAGAAATGGCTCTGGCTAGATTGCTGCCTTGCATATGCAGATTTGATAAGCATTTTTGCACCTCTTTCACAGTGCTAACTAGGTGGATGCTGTCTGCATGCGTGTGTGCTTCAGTGAGCTGGAGCATCAGAACCCAGAGTCTTTACTGGTAAGACACAACTTAAGAGTTTTATTTCGTAGTGCTTCTTGAAGACTGGAACAGCATCATCAAATCTCTGTCTATGAATACGTGCATTGGTTGGGAGCTAGCAGGAAAGAGGTGGCCTGGTTCGGTGTACAACACCAGCTCAGCTGACAGCAAAATCTGAAATCTTAACTAAAGGATTCAAATTACACTCTTCCTCCCAGCCCACCATTGATGGTGCTACAGTGGTGGCCATGTAACACTGTGTAGGTGTGCTATACTCTGTTTAATTTTTTACTGTGTTTATATTCATCCAGGGCAATTAATGAATGGTGTGGGTGGATCATGAAGGTGTGGGTGGCTTGGGGTGCTGGTTGCTTGGGTTGGGTTTTTGTAATAAACACATGAACTCTGCAGCAGAGCTCTTACCAGAGGTCAGATTTAATAAACTGCACGTGATGCATAATATACTGGCATGTCATGTCTCAGCAGTATACCGTGAATATCTTCTGCCTTACTTTGTAGATATTTTGGAATGTGGGGTATGGAAAGTCTTGAAACTAAAGCTGAATGCTTTTTACAGTGTGCTCACAGTCAATCTTGTTCAAACATACATTTTAGTCACCTTCTGTAAGCCAGGACCCCCAGATTTGCTACATCCCCATGGTGTAATTTCCTCATTCAAAAGACTGCATTGGTAATCATTTAAAGAGACTACAAAGAGTATCAATAATTTGTCAGGCTGCTAGACAACAGACACTGTGCAATTTATAATTTTATTGAGAAACTGTTATAAGTGAAGGTTTTGGGGGATCACCCTAATCCAGCTGAGACATAAATTTTAACACTACCATGGTCCCATTGGATATAAAGCATTAAATGAGCAATATTCTATGTGTACATTTCAAACCTGTGCTTGAAAATTTTCCTTAAAGTTTGTATTAACTGACATTGTTTAGCTTTTGTTTCAGACCTTCAGTCATTATGGTCTGGTATAAACAGGTAGTGACTGCACTTCTAAAAACTTATTTAGATCAGAATCATCTGATTTCTGCAATCTGCCCAGGTTATAATTTTAACCTGGGTAGATTGCAGAAATTTACCTTAATTTTAAGGTAATATCCTTAAATCTTTCTGGTTTTGTCTTACTTCATCTGAAATTCACTTCCTTGTAATATTTATAGCTCTTAGTTAAATTAAGAGGTAAATATATTCTTCTAAGCCTTTTTTAACAACACTGGAAGTGTCCCTCTGGAAACAGCTCTTTGGAAAGGAAGAAAAGAACTCCTTAGATTGAGTAAAGTTTATGAAAATGGAACAAAAATACAAGGCAAAAGTGCAGCATTAGCATCCATATCAGATGGATGGGGCAGAGACTGGAGCTGTATCTACATGGCATTGACATGCTCAATATAATGAAACAGGGACGGGAAACAGTTTTGCAAAATTGTTATCAGATGAGCTTGATTTCCAACAGAGGGTTTCTGCATGGGTCTTTTTAAATCTTCAGAGATACCATCTTTAAATCTGTGGAGATAGCTAAAAGGTATTTTAAATTATTTGACTAACTGTCAATTATATTTTTTAATAAACATTATAAAAAAGCAAAATATGAAAAAGAGCATCCTCTCTAACTACATGCAGACAAATATGAAAATAAGTGAGCTAGGATCCATGCAGAGAGCCCTGCACACTTCAGCTGGTTCTCTAAAACATATGTGAAGTTCTTAACGTTGTTAATGCTTTAAAATCAAGCTGAGATTCTCAAAAAAAATTCAAGAAAGATTTGGCTACAGACTGTTTCTAAAATTGGCTAAGGCTTCACAATAATACTCATTTCTTTCTACATCATGGTCTAAAACAGTCATTACTTCATGAGCCAATAATGCATGCCAGAGTGCACAAAACTAGAAATTAATAGTATCTGCTAAGCATCCTGTACTCTGATGTTGCAAAACATGGAAGAGGAGGATGACTTTGAAACTTTCAAAGTAAATTAAGAACAAGTCACTTGTTTAATCCTGATTCTCACTGAATTGTAAACAATTATTTTCTGGCTATCTCACCTTTCACTTCAAGTCACAACAAATTCCATGAAAAGTTCTTACTTACACATCTGCTTAAAGCCGAATGAAAGCGGAATTCAATTAACTTTATGGCGAATCTGTTAAAAACCCACAAAACAAGGGAACCAAAAATTCAATCTCAGGACTGCATCTGATTCTCCATCTTTAACATGCTGCAATGTGTCTAGAGATTACAGCACATATGGTCTGTAAAACCACCCACCGTTTCAATATGTCTGAAATACCGAGGAGTACACGTAGCATCACAAGTTAGAAATTAGGTAGAAGAATGGATGTTAGTGTTAAACCTACAGAAACACAGAATTCTAGAGTTCAGACTAAATATGTGTTCCTTTGTTCCAACATTGCACCCTTTGTTTCTCTGTTAGGCTGAACTGGAAATGTTCTCCAGGCAGTGGGTGCTTCTTTCTCCAGATGTGCTGAACCACCAGGGCAGAGTCAAGGACAACGTGTGAGGAAAACTTCAGCAAGGAGGTTCTGAAATAAGTCACACCAGTGGCACCAACTCTTGCTGTTTCTTGCTACTCTTAAAAGCCTCTGCAGTCTTTACCTTGAGTATAAGTTTAGGCAGTTTTGTGCATGAGCAATTTTGCAATACTTTCATGAAATATGATACGCTATTATACCAGCTTAAAATAGTCATCAATATTTCAAGTGAACAAATGTAAAGAGCTTCTGAAAACAGGTGCTATTTACTGTACCTCAAACAGATGCCCTTCAATGGAAATTACAGAAGCACAGCAATACAAAACCACTATCCTGATAATAATACAGATCACAATCACAGTGATGTAAATCTGAGGACACCTCCACAATCTTGTTTCCTGCATTGCATATCTGACAAAATAGAAGATATTTAATTCCTGGTCAAAGGAAGGTAAAAGAGCCAAGCTTTGTGTCTCAGCAGTTCTGTGATACTGCTGAAATTGTCTTTACCAACCTGTCTTTAACTCCTCTTCAATCATTCTCTAATATAAGTGGGAAAGGGATCCTGCTATTGATTGAACTCTTTGCTTTTATCCAACCTGCCTTAAGCTTGAAATAGATCTCTCTTGTCATAGAAATAATAATAAAGCTTTCTCACAGTGGAGAAGGAGGTCCTAGGTACTATGGGAGATTTTTGTTGCTCACAAAATAAGTAAAATCTCTTTGGATAAACAATAGCACTAGTGCCAGCTTCCACACAGTGACAACTAGTGCTGCACAAATTGATGTGCCACCTTAATGCTCCAGGATTGATTGAACATTTCTCTGTTGTTACCTTTTTTTTTATATTGTGCTGTTGTCTTTCCTCAAGAGAACAGTGTTTCTAGCATGACCCCTTTTTCTTTGCACATCAAGTGAAGGAAAATCACCCTTTGCTGTACTTGTGGGGACAGATATTGATCTTAGGCACAGTGATGCAAACTGAAAGTATCTCCCTGGGAGCAGAAGGCATTGCCCCAAACACTGGCCTGTGAAGCTGGGGTCAGACTCTAGTCACTGGCCTTCAAGGTTTTTTTTTTTTTCATCTAATGAGCAGCAGTATTTCTAATATATACATGCTGCAGAAAGCCCTCAGTCATTTGGCAGAAGTGAAAATTTATTATTGTCTATTATTGATGCTTATAACACAAAATATTGATGTGTGTCACAGTCTCAATACATTTTCTTAACGGTCACATCTATGCCAAATGTATTTATATTTCTGCAAGGGTTATAAGCAGTAATATCAACATTTAATTTTCATAAAAGCCCTTTTTTCAAGAAAATCCCATAAAGCCTCATCACATACCACAGCTATCACTTACTGTGCAACAGATATTTTATGCTCTGTTTATGTCACTTCAATTTTTTTTAGAAAGTGCTGGATATGGACATAGCTAAACTCAGGACAAATCCCTTCTGCTGTGCTGGTGAATATTTGTTTGGCTTTTATAATATACCCAAGGTGAAAAGTGGATGAAGCTTGAGCTGAGATAAACATCAAAAAGTTTGTGCATTTAAAAAAAGAAAATACTCAGGAATATATGGTTTTGTGTCCAAGTGAGAGCATTCAGAGAGCTAACAGTGATTCCAGACAGGAGTTGTACAAACACAATGCTCCTTGTGAATATAAATTTAGAGAGATAGAAGGCTGTACAAAGTGAACAACCATTCACAGTTCAAGCATTTTTTTCTCTAACACTGTCAGTACAGCATTTAACCAGCTTTGCATTTACAAAGTAATTCAGTGCTGATGCTTTGCCTCTCAGAGGATGGAAGATATTTTTGCTGTCATTTTCCTGAGATGGTACTATTTCCTGATGCTTTAAAGTAAATAATTTATTGTAGCCTGGGGCTTTCGCTCTAAGACTTTTCACATATGATACACTACTTACCTTAGCATCCCTGTTTATGTATTTACACTGCTCTCATCTCAGTGGTTCTCAGGCTCCTGTGTACCAACATGTCTTCCACTCCCTGCAGAGGAGGAGTATAAGTCATTAATGCTTCTGTATCCCTGATGATTTTATTAAATGAAGTTTAATTACTTCCATTGCTTTTGTATAACATAATCTAGTGCTCATTTGCTCCATTATTAACATTCAGAGGAATTAAAATAGGGTGCATTTGCATCAGTACACATTGAGCATGATGTAAGGCCAGGCGTAATTAATTTCTTTCGCTTACAGCTATGGAGATTGTTAATTTAAAAAAAAATAAGGCAATATGTAGGATTTTATTTCTATTTGCATTAGGTTACTTATCACTCTGGAGCTGTGAACAGCATTCTGGTTAAAATTCCTCCTATTTTTACTTTTGAGCACTGTTTACCAGAGTGCTGTCTAATGATAAAATGTAATAATGGAGCTAATTCTTTTTGCTGTGGAGGGAAAGAAATGATACTACACATTCAAAGTTGGGTAACTGAACTACAGATACAGCTCCTCTTCTGAATGGTGACATTTTCAGCAGCTTCAAGGAGAGAAGGAGTGAGCCTCTCAGTCAGTGGTTCCTAACTTTCTGGAGAAGACAAATGGTTCTGCATAGGTCTGGTCAGGTTTGGTGCTCCCCCACCCCGGCACCATGGCTTTGACCCAACCCATAGCTCCTGTCCTTGTCAGCCCCAAGTCTGTCATGGCCCAGCTCTGGATGTGATGCCTGGGAGCTCCACACATCCCCTGTAATATACCCAAAGTTCTGCACTGTGATCACACCTTGCTCCTTGGGAACCACTGCTTCAAATGACACCATTTGCAGAACTGCCTGGTGTAGGGAGTACCAAGCTCTGTTTTGGTGCTCCCAGGCTGACAGAGAGACAGTGACCCATTTTTTTACAGAAGGTGCTGAAAAAATATTTTTTCTAAAAAAATTTTAGTTTCTTTAAAAGTTCACCAAAATGGGAACCATGAAGCTGAAGAATACCTAAATCCTTGAGCACTTTTTAAAAAAATGTATTGCTTATGTAAGAGGATTTGCTAACAGAAATTAGACTGAATCTTTTAAATGAACCATCCACTTTGGAAATATATCACTGCAGTAGGCTTCCCTGACCTTTTGCCAGGGATCATGTCCATGTGTTTGCTCAAGAATTTTTGGTAATGTGGTTGCCTTTCTTGTTTAATTCTTTACTATTTCCATGTGGTAGAATGTTAAGAGATTGCTTTTTCTGTCCCCTGTCAATAAGTGACCTGCCTTAACCAGGCACTCAAAATGAATCATAGCACTTGTCAGCACGTGCACCAGTGACTGGTAAGGAGCTAAGGCCATCTGTAGCAGCACTTGCTGTTCATTTCCCAGTACAAGGCTCAGTGTGGTTGTGTCTTTGGCAGTGAATATTATTCATAAAAAGTCCTCATGAGATGGGAAAGCAAAAGAGAAATACTCTGTCAGATGTATTCATTTTTTTATTGCCTGCTGGCCATGAAATCAGAGTGGGTGCAGTGCAGAACAGGGATGCAGCAACTGAGAGGGAGGTGGTCCCATGGGAGCAGGAGGAAGAAGTTGGGCAGTTGTTTGAAAAGAGGCTTTAGCAAATGCTTTGGGAGTCTTCTGTTAGCCCCTGAGAAAATCAAAAGTAAAGACTGAGCAAAGGTAGTCAGGGGAATCCAGGTAATTCACCACTGATCTAAACTGTTGGTGCAGACTTAAATCCTAAGGAATTCAGATCCCAGAGCTGAAGATATCATACACCTGCCTGAAAGAGAAATTCTTCTCTAGTTAACCTAGTTTTCAAACCCAAAGTCACAAGTATCAGGGGAGCAAGAGGTCTTTTCTCTTTCATGCTGAGGATTTCCAAGGAGAGGAGGGGAAAGAGAAAGGATACAGCAATAACCCGCTCTGGACCACTAAAATACTTCTCAAATTCCTGGGAGGATCTAGTAAGGAAGGTACAAAGCAGACACTAAGATCTCTACTGAATAGCTACAAATTTAGTGTGTTTGAGTACAGTGTTTCAGTTCTTAATGCTCAATGTCAGCTAATTCTGGAATTACAATGGAATTCCTAGGTTATGCAAAGGCCAGTTTATGCATTGAATTCAGATATTAGAAGAAGAAATAGTCATCATCCTCTCAACAGTCTTCTTGCTGTGCTAGATAAACAGTGTTCAGCCTACCTTCTCATTGATTTTAGAACATTCTGATATAATCATAAGGCATTTGAGGTAAGAAAAGGAAAAAAAATCATTCAGGAAACCTTCCTGAAAATTTTTTTTTTTGAAAAAAAAAAAAAAAAAAAAAACCTTCAAACTGGATTCGACCAGTGAAATAATAATACTGTACTGTGAGACTTGAAATGTGAGGGCATTTGTAATGGACTGGTTTTGAAGCTATGGATAACTGCACAGAATAGGAAGCTCCACTTGAGACAATCAGCAGTCTTGTTGTTTCAGTCTAAGAAACATATTTCAAATTCCACAGGCAGAGTTACCCTCAAAAATAACTGTGGAGCCAAAATAAATGGTCTAAGAAATTGTTTCTGAGAAAAGTTGGTAATAAATTTTGTTAGTAATACTTTTCTTCCTGTACCCAAACCTTGCTAAATGCCTTCCTTGGGCCAGTAATTAGTAAGCATAGGCTTAAAATTAGATCCATGTTGGATTAATGAAGCACTAATAGGACGATAGATTTAAGTTACTGATGGTAAATTTTAATTTGAGGAAATTCAAAAGACTGAAACAGAAATTAATTTGACCTCACTGTTTGTTTGACAGATTTAGTAGTACCTTCATACCAAAAAACATAGAGAATGCTCAAAGGAGACCTGTTTAAAATTAGTTTTTCTTTCTCTAAATTATTTTTTAATGTGTCCATAACCTTATAACAAGAAGGATGTTAAAAAGCCACAAACACATCTAGAAAAGTTATCCACATAAATTATAATGCTTGGATGTCTCCAGTCAAAAAAAAAAAAAAAAAACCCTCACAATATTTTATATTTTATTCATTAATAATAATTTTCTAATAAAAAAAGCTTCATGTTCAAATTTCAGAATGTAGTATAAATTGGGGGAAAAAATATTTCTGTAACTTCTGCTATGTAAAAAGCATCCCTGATAGACTGTGAGCTACCCTGTCTGCATTTTTTTTCTTACTGAAAATCATCATCAGCTTCCATCATATCAGAAGTTTTTTTTGTGGACAATACAATTGTGTCTTTCTGTCCAATTTTGATAGGCCACAGAATTTTCGATTTCTTCCTTCAAACAAGCATCACAGTTGCAATCTTAACACTATTTTTATAATTAATTTAATGTTCCTAAAAAGAAGAAAGCCACAGCTTTAGTTTGTATTTATAAAATCATACCACCATGCAGACGGAGTAGCAGAATAATCTAGATAATCATCTTTTATGCTAAAAACTCCATCCACACTTAAGAAATTCATCTGGTTTTTAAACAGAACATTCCACAACAAAACAAGTGAGTTTTGAGCTGCACCTAAATGAGATGGATGGGAGTTCCAGTCCTTAAACTCCCCAGCATTTCCAGCCATCAGTGATTGATTAGAGCACAGTTTCTAGGTACCATATGCAAAGCAATTACACTGTCCCCTGAATATCCTTGGCCTGAAGAGGTAGCTGGGAATGGACCATATTTCTCATAGTGTGGGAACTCTCTCCTGTACTAACAGGACAAAACAGAAGGAGCAAACTGCAGCAGATCCCTTTCCAGTGTCTAACTCAGGGCTACTGAGGGAGCTGCAGCACTTGGCAGCTGCAAGGGATTTAATCCCATTCTCTTCTGTGTCTTATATGTTAATCACCTGTGTTTTCCCTGCCTCTGTTTAAAACTTTGAGCTACTAAAAAGAATGTATTTTATTGTAGTGCAAGAGCTTGGGAAATATCACTCCCTGTTTTAATTATGTAAAATTGTTGCTATTCACACTGATACAGAAATTATAGGGCAATACTAGATATATTGTTTACAGCGTGGGAGTAATACCAGGGATTTTCACTAGGAAACACATGCAAAAAAAAACCCATCTTGTTTCTGACATAACATGAGGTCATGCTCTTTCATTTTCTCTCAAAGGAAGGCACATTATAATTGTTGATTATATAGTTGGGCAACAGACATGTAAAGTTCAATGCTTCAAAATGTAGCAAGAGGAAGTTGTTGTGGAGACTACTTTTAGTCATTTCTAACTCCAAGTAATTGTTGACCCAATGCCATATGCCTGATGGGATAAGTAAAACCAGCAGTAGATCCCCATTTTTACCCTCTTGTTCCCCAGCTAGGAACTTGGTAGGGTTCAGGAGCCACTACAGAGCACCCTTGACAGACCCCTTCCTCTTAGGATGGAGATATCACATCAGTTCCTTCCATTCTTCCTGAATTTTGTTTTTGGGCATAATGCCACACAAATCCATCAGAGTGATCTCATCATGGCACTTTATTCTTACTGGGCTTTTAAAAACAATAATACAGTGGTTAGGGACTCAGCTTTGCCTAGGCTTGTCCTATTTCTTCTCTAGCTGTTCAGAGGATCACACTGGCTGTCAGGACATTTGGGTTTATCCAGAAATACCTCTCTGACACCTTTCCCTGTAGTCTCTAATCTTTGTTACCACCATGTTAAATAAAGCTACTCAGTGCTGTTAGGGGCTACCCACCATAAACTAGAACAGTTAAGAGCTGAAATTCTTCAGCTGCTAAATGGATCCTATTGATTCTGCCCCACAGGGTCCAAAAAACATTCAACTCTCTGGCCTCCATGAAGAGGCAATTTGACTTTTTGCTATGGTCGAGGTGCAGGGAAGAGAGACATGACAGACACAGAGCTTATGCAATTTCATGCACACATTGGAGTGGCTGCTTGGATTGTAGTTGTCTTTTGAAAGACTGTAGTCCTATCTTGTAGCTTCAGCAACTTGTCAGAGCACAAAGTATTTCCCCAGGTGCTGGGAGCTTCGGGTGGCTGCTACCTCCTACTTTTAGCAAAAACCCCTTCAGTGATCATGACCAGTAGCAAATGCTTTCTCCAAGCATTTCACAGAGCTGTTAGAAGGATACACAGGCATCTTGCAGTAGTGAACAATAGAAAGGCTTAAACAGAAGCTATGCTAGCTGTGAAATCAGAAACAGTTTAGCTATTGATTTTGATAGCAAGGTAATATTTTGGGTTTTGCAATGCTTTATTATGCTGTAAAGATATGTTAGCCTACATGTGTCTTTATTATTGTGCAAGCTGAATAGAGATTACACACACCCCCTTACTTCAGGATCACCAAAACTTCTAATTTCTCTGCCAATTGGTGAGGTAAGGGAAGCATACAATAGATCCTTAGGAAGGCTGAAAGGAGGGGTGACCACCTATCTGTCACTTTTAACAGACAGCCAAGCCCAGCAGGGAAATACCATCAGTCAGCACAGGCACTGCCAGCTCTCCTGACCTCAGGTCACACAGAACCCAAGCATATTTTTGGTTTGTTTCCTTGTAGTCTGCTTAGAGTCTCTGTGCCTGAGATTTGGATTTGAGAGAGGACTTCGTCTTTGCATTAGAATGCAAAAATGAGAGAGTTCTATTGGCATGAGAGAGCACACTTCACCTGTAACAAACCCTTCTGTATTGCAGTGTAATACCTTGTCCTTTCCCTTCTTCTATGGATATTGGGAGAGAAAATCAAATCTGATTCTCTGAAAGAAAGAAGCTGATGATAAATTAAATTATTGTTGTGTTAACAAAATCAAAAATAAAAAACTCTGAGCTCAAATTCTTTGTTCAGGATCCCCTGAAAGATGAGAATTGCCTATAATGCCAAAGGAGCAAAAAGGAGAAAACAGCTTACTAAAACAGTAATCTAGCTACACACAGAAAACAGTTATTCTAAGAGCAAGATTGGGAGAATTGGGAGAATTCCTACAAGTCATAAAACAGCCGAGAGATATTTCATACTTGTGACTTATAAATCTATTTTGTGTTTAAGGCAGGCATTATTTTTAAGGCATCCAGACCTTCTACTATAAAATTATTTATTTTACTAGTAAAAAATATTTAAGACACGATGGCTGTTTTATAAAATCTAAAAATTATTAGAACACATGATCAGAGCAGTCAAGACAAAAGCCTTTGACTCAATATAATACTTTTTTTTCATAATCTGAGAGGGATTTTCTCTTTCTAATTATTTTGAAGAAAGATGTTATTACTTATACCTAGCAGTCATATACTTAAAGAGTTCTAAAGAAGTGGTGAAAGAAAGAGTTTGGCAGTCTTGGATCCAGTTTGGAAATGCTACCAGGTCTACACTGCTGATGTGTGAACCTGGATCTGGGCTCTAGTTTGCAGTTATGGTAATGGTATACTGGTTCTAAGAAGAATACGTGGGACTTCTCAGAAAAACCTCTATGTATTTTAATTCTACCTTTTTTATTTACTTGGACTGTCTTTTTCAATCTCTACAACTCAAAAAGTTTTGTGCTTGTTCATCTTTTAAAATGCATGAGTATTTTTCAGTGAAAGGAGTATATAAAACAATGAGTCTCCCCTGTTTGCCCTCCTGGTACAACATGGCAAGATTATTCTGGAACACATATTGTTTTCTTTGTAACATTAATGTAGTCATTAGCTCGTAGCTCATGGTGTCATTCTTTGACTGAATCACTAGTATTTATTCCAAAGAGAGGGGAGCCATTCTTAGATCCTTTTTCTTTGAATTTCCATCAAGAAAGATGCTGCTAAATACAGCTCCCTACCTAGCAGGTGGCTTTGTACCTTTCCTAATGTCTCAGTACCAAAGCCAGCAATCTCTGATCTGAAACTGAATATCACACACTTCTTGAAAATCTGAAGTGTATTGGGTCTATGTTTACTGTAGCAGTTATCACTGGAAAGAAAACCTCCCTCTATGTTAATTAAGCATGTCCTTCCACAGACAATAAATCAGTCATGTCTGGAAGGTCAGGGATGGCTTTCATCGGTGATTCTGGTATTCAGTCTTGAAAAATTCCTCCTGGTAATTTTCCTGTTCTGCTCTGCTTGCTTGCCTATATTGGAGTTGATGTGCTCTTTATTTTTTCTTTCTTTTTTGAGTAGGTGTTGTATGTTTGCCACTTGAGAGTTCTCTAGGGTGTATTCCAAAATTGTCAAAGTTTATAGCACACATTTTCAAATTAACATTCTTAAATATGCCCACAAAATCTGCTGCTGCTCCCCAAATGCATCTTTCTACATTGAACTGCACATTAACATGAGTACCATTTGCATTCACAGAGAATGTACAAATAGATGCTCAGCAAATTCTGAAAAGATGTTCTGTGAAAATTTTGACAATTATTTAAGGCAAATGTTGTCTAACCTAATAGCTTATGTGTGAGGCCAAATCTAGCAGGATCTTGGTGTACTCTCTGGCTTGTTATGATGTAAATGACTCTCAAAGTTACCTGCTCAGAGAGGATCCTCTAAATTTAAGTCCTGCTCTAACTTTAAATCTCAGTGTGTATTTCAGCGCTCCTCTGGCCTTTTCCTTTTTATCTTTCCCTCCAACTATTTTTAGATTCCCAAGATCTGTATATATACAGGGACTAAAACCACAGTAAGAGCAAGCAGGAAGATTTTTCAAACAAACCTTAAATTAAAAGATTAATAATCCTTAAATTTTTAATGCATGCTAATATTCAAATGGCTTTTCAGATCCCACACATTATCCCAAAATCCAATTATTATGGTTTTTTCCATAGATTCTGGCTGTGCAGGCTCTCCAAAGTTTCTGAACACCAAACCATTTTCTTTCCATTTTGGAAATTTTTACCAAAAAATATTTGTAACTCCTGATGTCTATTGATAACTCCTTTGATGTGAAAAGCAGAACCAATTCCAGTTTGCAAGTCTATACTTGTGATTTTTCATGGGACTACCTGCTGTCATCCTAAGACTTCACTGTCAGGCTGTTTGATTGAAAAACACGTAGAAAGAGGCTTTACATGTAACAAATGTATCATTTTTACATTCTT
This sequence comes from Urocynchramus pylzowi, assembly GCA_013397555.1. Lineage (NCBI taxonomy): Eukaryota > Metazoa > Chordata > Aves > Passeriformes > Fringillidae > Urocynchramus > Urocynchramus pylzowi. Next base: position 1,713,467 of record VZRH01000295.1, on the reverse strand, counting down.
ACTTTTCAACTATTTTTTTTAATTTCATGTTTGTTGACATTACATTTCTTAACTAAAAATGCTCTTTAAGACAATAGTGCATAACATCTTACAGTATAACTAAAGTAGTTTTTTAATACTAAATCTAATTGGGGATATTATGAAAAGGAAAAAAGTTATTGGTCAATATGTTCTACAGACATTCTCAATATTTTCATCTTGTGATCCTTTCAGAGTCATTGCTGGCAACATGGATTTTCCCCTGGAGTAAAAATACTGTATTTCAAAGTTTAGGCTGTTGATCACTTGGATAGCAACCTTTTCAAACATTCAAAGAAAAAAGTCCTGGCCAGGAAAAGCCACCTTCCTGTATCACACTATTTCACACTATAAAAAATAATTATATACACAGAGTAAAGAATCATTATACAACAGATCTGGGCTTCTTTCTGAATTCCTCTATTTTTCCCATATTGCACCTGTATTACAATAATTTTATTTGCAAAATCCCAAAGGTTGCCAGGAATATCTGTCAAAGAAACATTTAGACTTATATAGAATTTAGTAACTGTCATAAATTTTTTTTTCTCTCCTCTTTCTTTAGTTCTGTCAGCTTCCTTATCTTTTAGCTTCTGGCTCCCTTAGGACAAAAGAGTCAGATGAACACAGTCTATCTTTGTCAGATAGACAAAATCTACACTTTTTTGAATGTCTGGAAGGTGCCACATATTTCAAAGTGTGCCCATGAAGGAGCAATAAAAAGCGCATAGCTGAATTTCTGACTGCAATTTTGAACCAGAAATAGGCCTGAATTCCACAATCAAATGTGCTTCTGTAGTGCTGAGTTTAACTGTTTCATTGCAGCCCATCACAGACAGATTGAGCTGTGGAGTTCAAATCCCAGACTCTGATCCAGGTCTCAGCATGTGGAAAGTTCAAAGAGTTTGGAGCAGCCACTTCTGCTGCAGTCACACACTGCATGAGCCCAAACCTTGAAGCAGGACTCAATCAAGCAGAACAGATTGACTGGACTTACCTTGTGATGGCACAAAAGTTATTGCTTCCCCTTTGCTTTTTTTCATTTTTGCAGGTTTTTTTTCTTTTTTCCTTTTTTTTTTCTTTTTTTGGTTGTTTTTGTTGTTGTGGGGTTTCTTTTGTTTTGTTTTTTTGGTTTTCTGGTTTTCTGGTTTTTTTTCTTTTTTGCCCCCCTCCCCTATCTCCCCAGCTTCTCAAAACTTAGTATGAACCTTCATAAAGGCAGAGTCCAGGTTTCTGGTTTGTCACAAAGCATTGGAGCCAGGCAAATTTCCCAGGGTTTGTGCTTTCATTCCAAACATTTCATAGAGCTTTAAATCACATCCAGGAGCTCTCTTCAGGGTTTTACAGAGAAGAAAAATTACATATCTGGCTACTCATTGAAATTATAACTATTTCATTCACCTATTGAGTACAGTATACTCATCATTTGCAGGCAGCAAACGAATACCTTAACAGATGGGAATTTATATTGTTTCCATGGTTACAATAATAAATACAATGCTGATCTGCCCAGAGTAGCTCTTGTTTTACAAAAGAGTCTCTAAATTACTTGCATTTTCCAATGGATTTTAAACTTCTTTTTCTTTTTTATTATGATAATCTAGAAGCTATTTTTTATTAATCTAGAAGCTATTTTTATTATTACAGCATTTATCTTAGACAGTGCTGTTGTTACAAGAAAATGCAATTTCTAATTTCTTTAAAGAATATAACTAGTGGGTTGAGTAAAAATAATGCTGCGCTGTGTGCTATTTCTAACCATCACTGTTCTGAAACATAGAGAGATGTTAAAAGCAGCAGTGGAGATATGGCAGCAATCTTGAATTTCACCTTTTTTCTTCTTGTTCATGGCAATTGCCAAAGAATTCAACCAAGAACTGGAAAAACACCAAGAATAGAACTGATGAAAAAAATCTAGGCTCATTTGGGAAAAAAAGAAAAAAGGCAAAAATGTCATTTGTAGGTTTTTTGAGATTGTGCATGCATTTGAGCAGTACCTCAAATTATAGGCCATGCAGTAGGTACTTTAATCCACAAAGAAATGTTGTCTGAAGCAGTAAAGTCCTGTTTATGCACAAACCCATTATTTCAAAGTTAATAGGATAAGATTGCTGAATAAATTGTACACCAACATTACCCATTTTTCAGTCAATTTTCTGTGGCATCACTTAAAACTTTGCAATCTATTTTGCCACTTAGTTGACCTAAAGGTAAACTTCTCTTGCATCTGCCTTTGTTGTGATCAAACACTTTGCAATGGGCATTTTAATGGAAATTATTTATTTCAGCATTTCTCTTTCTAAAGAATTTAAAGACTCTCTCTTTCTGGAACTAACAGAATTTCTTTTTATGTATTTCTTCCCCTTGGAATCAAATGGAAATGCTGTTGACATGCACTGCAACAGTCAATTTGAGCAGGAATTTTCCTTCCAGAGGTAAATAAATACTGCATCCTGCTGAAATGAGAACAGACAGATTTGGAAGGGACAATCTCAGGAGCTGCACTGAAATATGTCAGAGTAGGAAAGGCACCAATACTCCTGGGAACTGGTGGTTTTAATGACCAGGAGCAGTCAGTGAGGACACTGAGCAAAGCTCATACATCCTAGTCAGTATCTATTGTATCAAACCAGGTCTGGTTTGTAAATTCTGGTTTCTAATCCTCTGTTTGGCTGTCTGAGAAAATCTATGTGGGCCTCTTTTTATTGAAAAACTGGCTTGATTTGGAGATTGGGGGAAGGAGGGGTGGAGACTGGGAGCTGATGCTAAACATTGATTTTACTGTAACAGCCTGGCCCGACACATCGCTCAGGAAAGACTGGGTAATTATTCTATTGGGTTGCTTCCCCAGACTCAAGGTCCAAATTATGTAGGCTGTCTATGTGGCAAAACAGGATTAAAAATGTATTTAAGACAAGATGCTGTCTGGGCTGAATGCAGACCTGCTGCAACATGCCAGAAAAACAGCGAGCCAGTGCAGAGAATTCAAGAGGGAGTCTGTCTGGATTTAAGTGTTGACCAGGCTTTGGGCTCATATATCAGCTAAAGGGCTGCAAAGAAAAGCAGCACGTCTCAGGGATCCTTTTTGTTTTGTAAAGATTAGTAACTCCCTGGTGTTCTCTTCAGTGTAAAGATAACCGTGCTTAAGAAATTACTTGGCTACATTTGTTTTCCTAGCCTGTCTTCCTCATTGATTTTGAGTAATCTTTTCAAACAAGACATGAAATTCAGAGGGAATATATCTTAAGCAGCCGGGTTCTTGAAGGAATGAAATGCTTGCTGGTGATGTGAGGCAGTAACAAGGCAGAGGAGTGCTCCAGGACAGAGCAGCCACCCTGGCATGTGCTGCTCCAGGACTGGTCCCAGCCCTGCCCAGGTTTGGCTGGGTGTTGGAGCATGGGGATCCAGAGTTGTTGGTGTCCCACTGGAATAGGCTTGCACTGAGCTTTGTCACCTGCTGTGTAGGAAGGATGCCCAAAAATGCAATGGAAAACACTTAAGTAGCAGACTGTGAGCATGTGAATCAACCACAAGTTGCAATTAAAAATTACAGAATCAAAAATTGCAGTAAAGGATTTTTGTGTGAAGTAAGGTAGAATTCTTATTTCTTTACACATAGGAATGCTGTCTATCAATGTTATTAACACCAGATACTAGGGGTTTTTTGAAGCAGATATCAAAGACGAATAGGATTCTTAGATGCTCAGGGCTCAAATGCTCTAATGGAAAAGACAAATGTAGTTGCTCTCCCAGAAATGTTTTACTAAGCCTTTGTGACTTAATAAAGGCCCGAGAAAAGATTTTTATTCATTTTTCCAGTCTGTTGTTTCACAGTGCTATGATGGGTGCATTTCTAAACCTTATTCCTTGAAGTGTGCCATTCATCCTTGAGAGGCAGTAAACTTCAGGATAGCTGGCAGAGTTCAACCTGCCTCAGAGTCTGCTCTTGTAGTGCAGGCAGAGGTAGCCAAATCTGAGGAACTGCTTCTGTGTACTTGCTCTGTTTGGTTTGGTTTTAATGCAAAGATTTAATCAAAAAGAAGCCCCATGGACTTTAGGAATTACTGAAGAAACCAGAAAAGATGCTTATTAGCTGAAAAATTAACCCTACGTAACAAGTTTCTTTTAGGTAGTATATAGCAATATATTATTTGTGAATGAATGTGTTCTTAATCAGCAAAATACCCCATGATCACAGGACAGTTAGTGGGACACATGGGTTTAGCCTTTCTCCTAAAGTCTCTTTTTAAGCACCTGGTACTATTCTCTGAAAGTGTGCAAGATATAATCCAAAAAATTAGATTATAACCATTAAAAATCTCTCATAGGAACACTGCCAACTTTTTATATGGATTTCAGAAAGGTGATTATAATTTGGGGGTGGGGAAGGGGAGGAGCAGGGAGTAGACTGAAAATTTTACTAGAAAGCCAGATGTGTTATGCTGTTTAGCATGTCCAAAACATGCTGATGTCTTGACCATGGGACAAATTTCAAAGGTAACCAGTACTAGTTAGCACTGATCATCTTGGTAATGGTATTCTGAAATGCAAGTGAAAACAGACATTATGATTTGGTAAATTTGAAAGTCTTTTTGGTTGGAATGTAATTTTATGTCCCTGACTACTAGAATTAATAAGGTCAGGGTTTCACACTTGGTCTCTAATTACACTGAGTAGCATGTAGTTTGGAAGACATAATTGTAAGGCTTCCACTTCTGTACATTTATATCTTATTTTCATGCCATTGAAAAAGGGAATTGCTTCTTTTTTCCATTCATTTCTTATCAGTTTTACTATATATGTCCTATTTAAACTGGTTTTGAATGGTGAATTTGCAATTTAGAAGAAAAAGAGTCAGGAGAACTAGAAAATTCTGCTAAAACAGGATTTGATGTAGCTCAATAAAAAGCAATTTTCAATAAGTCTCAAGGTTTGTGGGAGACTCGGAGCCCAACCATCACAAGGGCTCTACAGTCAACATTTTGAACTGCTACTCTGTTTAGAGGTTTTGAGGGACAAAAATCAAATCTCATGTTAGTAATCTTTATACTGCCTACATACGGAGGGAAAACCACTGAAAATGCATAAACATTAACCTGGCTTTTCCATGTGATGGGCTCATGTCCTTCTTTCCACTGAACAAGGTCCAAGCATAAGTTATATGGCTCTTGACTTCATTCTTTCTCTAACTTTTCTAACGTTTCTCTGGCTGACTAAAATACTCCAAAGTACTAAATCTTCTTGACCTCAGTTATATATGCTGGTGGAGGGAGATGAAGCAGACAGTAGACTTCTGTGCTAGGGAACATGAAGGATACTGTTCCCTCACTCAGTGATCTTTCCTGAGCTGTTCCTGTCTTCCAGTATGCACTGTCAACATCAGTAAAATATTGCAAGCTGATAACTTGGAATAGGTGGGACAAGTGCTGATGAGCCAGTCCCACGATGCAAATTGCAAGCCTGTTTCCTATAGCAAGAGTCAAATATGGTAAAACAGTGCTTCATTCAGCTTTGACATTAATACTTTCATTTTCAGCACCATCCAAATGCATCCTTGTGACCATTACAAAGCATAAAAACACACTACAACATATCCTTATTTGGTAAACTTTGGCTAACACAAAGTAGTTGCCATTTTTTCATTAAAGAATAATGCATGCTTTGATGATCTTGAATAAAAGCTAAAATTAGAATCCTTCTCTAATGGATATTTTCACCCAGTGGTAGGTTTTATTCATTTGGCACTGTTTGTTGCTTTTTTTATATAGAGTTTAGATTGAGCACAGAGAAGGATAGCTTAAATGTGTTCACAAGATGGGACATATTTAGACTCAGATACTTCAATCCGCATTTAAAAAAATAATCAACAACAAACCAAGAAGCAAAACCCACTGGAACTCAGGAAGTCATGCTTCAGTGACAGGTTCTTCTCCTTTCCCTTCTCCTGTGGATGCAGGTGTGTTATTCTTAGGAGGACTCGGTTGTGTGATTTAACCATTTATTTGCATTTAACACTGGGCAGTAGGCTGCAGTTTCAAAGTAGATGTTTGATGCATCAGGCCAATACCCAGCACAAGAGTGACTACTGTCCATGCTGCTATTCCATCACAGCTCAGCTCAGTGGGAAAAGAAACACTGAGAGACAGAGGCTGCTGGGCCTCTGGGTAGCTCTGCTTTTATCTTTCTTCCATTCTGCAGATTTGCTTTGCAGAAATATTTTGCTTTACAGAAATATTTTGCTTTACTTAATATTTTCTCCTCAGTATATGCAAAAAGACTTCTCTCAAATGAAACAATTCAATAGGGATGCAGAGGTGTTATGCACTGTGCACAGAGATGAGATGCTACCCACCACAAAGGTGGAGGCAGCGCTTCCTGGACAGTCTTGTGCATTTTGTACTTCCAAAGGGAGAGCAATTTATTCCCTTGAAAATGGATGAAGCATTTTGGTTTTATTTTCTTAATTAAAGCAGAACTTTGAGTATAGTCCTCTCTATCTTTCTGCAAGCACAGTGGGAAGGCCTATGGAAAGAACCACATCCACTTACCGTTCCTGAACATGAAATTTATTCTTGTTACCTAGATCACCATTATTTGATCTCATTGATGGAATGAAGTGACAAAAATCCAATGCCATGGCTTCTAAATGGAATTTTTTTTTCTCAGTGACAAAGTACTCTTCATCTCACAGTACTCTGCTGTAAGGTTTTATCTTCTCTGCTGTTGCCACTGAGGAGTTACTTCTTTGACTAATTGACCAACACAGAAAATTTTGATAAGTCATCACACAACTGTTTCTTTAAGGTACTAAAATATATCTACTATTAGCAAAAAAATAAGTATATAATATTTCAGTGTATCAGTTTTAATTTTGCTAATCAAATAAATGGCTTCTGGAGCAGCACACAGAAGTAATTCTCATTTAACTTCGATGGGCAGGGTGGGGTATGCTCCCCTAAAAAAACTGAAGTTTGTATTTCCATGTGGGAAATATACCTTTTTGTTCAAACCTCTGATGTTTAACCGTGTACCTGTCAACTTTCCTTTAAAACACTCCATTTGTACCATTTTGGTTGCAGTCCTGGAAGTGGGTAGTTGTGACTTTCCTTGTTCTGAGCAGAACCCAGAGCAGTCATATCATCATCAGGTAATGACACCCTAGAGCTGACAGGCTTCCAAAATCTTTTTGGTCTCACAACTGATACAAATCTTCATAATTGATTTGGATTGTGGGGCTGGTAATACAGCACTGAGTAGCAATTAATGCAACATTTTAGTTTCATTTCATTCTGTCAAATACACTTGACATTCTTTTTATGTGTGAGATTGCCAGGTATAAAGCCATGTGTCTCATTATATGCCTATTTGTCACCTCCCTTCAGATCGCTGACACAAGTGATGCAGGTAAAACCTCCCAACTCTAAATTCTTTTAACTCACTGGTTTTGCAAGAAGAATTTATAAAAGATGTGCCCATAGTTTCCAGTAAATCAGATCAACTGCCACTACTGTCTCATTAGGAGTAAACACATGGGAAAAAAACTGTTTCCATTTAAAATAACAATAATTTTTTTAAATGCCTAAATAAATATATTTCCATTGTTGTAGTGCCACTTGGAAACAGAACCATATTTCATTGTGAATTTTATGTGCTTCTGCTGTTTCAAAATTCAACAGAGTTATATCTGTGCAAATCAGGCTGGCATTGGTGCCTGCAATCCCAGTGAGTCCCATACCAGCAGCACCAACAGATGTGCCACAGGGCAGTTTGTATTTTCCTCTACTGCTTTTAAGCTAGGCTGAGATTCTTTAAGCAACTCATTAAACATATTCACATAATATCAGTTTAATAAGAAATTATTAGAGAAATTTCTCATCTTTCAGCTGTTCCATTATTTAGTGAACATGTATTGTGTTTTGTTAAGATTTGGTCTTGGTGGCCCACGATGTACAAAAAGGCTTTTTTTAGGACTGCTGGGTAGATGCTGTAATCATTTGATCACTGTGAAACTACAGGTTGTTTACTTGTTGTGAAACTGGTGATGCTCTAGCAAAGGTTTCCAGTTTGGGGGAAAAATCAACAGCCTATCAAGGATGCTAATACATGTGTTGTATTTTCTCTGTTTGCCAGTGCTGGGAATTTTTATGCATATGGTAAAAAATACACCTCTTGCTATCTACTCATCTTATGCACATTGACTTGGGGATGTATCAGTGTCAAATAGGCCATGACAGTTTCAAAGAGCTCTTAAAAGGTAAACCTGTGACATGACAAGTGGTGTGAGAGTGCCAGATCCAGGAGGGAACACGAAAAGCCTCTAACAAGTGTAGGAATCTCCAGCATCCAGATTTCTGTCTCTGCACTACAGGGGGCTGCACACAAGCTGGAAGGCAACTAACAGGGCAAATCCCACCCCTGCTTAAAGGTTCAGAGGTGCTGGTCCAACAGACCCTGCTGTGGTTGTATTGAGGAGCTCCTCCAGCCTCAGAGGAGACTCGGGTGCTGCATGCAGAGCCTCCCTCCTCCTCTGCATGCACTGAGCACCCTTTGCTGTGGGACCCAAGGGAAGGGTCAGGAGAGCTGGCTCAGGCTGCTCCTTCCCTCACCCCACACTTCTTCCTTTGAGTCATCACGGGAGCTGGGCCAGCAGAGCTCACTCTGCTGAGCCTGGGGTTCAGGGGCTGGTTACACAAATCATCTGAGCAGGGCTACCTCAGCAATACAACAGCTATGAAAATTTCTCAGGAAATCTTGGGAAATTTCTATCTCAATTTCCATTTTTATTACATTATTTGGAAACTGAGCAAGTTTCAGTAGGTTTTGTCATTTATTCAACTGTGAAGTGCAGCCAGGATTGAGTGAGTTTTGGGATTCCTCAGTCCCCTCTTTGCCCTTTGTTAAAAAAGAAGTGGTAAGCTGAAACCCCACCACAGAGTATTGGAACATTTGAAAATCCAGAATCAGAAATTAAAGGACTAAAAGCCTTTTGCTTTTGTGTTTGTTTTTGTTGTTGTTGTTTTGTTTTGTTTTGTTGTGGTGGGTTTTTTTGTTTGGTTGGTTGGTTTTGGTTTTGATTTTTTTTTTTGGTTGGTTGGTTGTTGTTTAAAGCACACTAGCTGTTCTCTGTAACATTAGTTAGCACTATTGCCTTGTGCACTTTGAAAGCCTTCAAACTACAAAAAACATTAATATGCATTAAATAGTTAATTAAAAGCTAGTCTTGACCCATTGGCTAGGCAGTTTTGGTCTTCCAGTAATTCATAATTCAGTTTCCTTAGGATATGTCAATTCCATAAATTTTCAGCCCAGCCTGCTTTGTGCCATGTTGCTTTTCAGTGTCTTAAAGAAGGAATATGTTTCTTTCAGTGTTACCAAATAAATGACTGTTAGTGTTGGGATCACTAAAGAGAGACCATGAATTTGAAGGGCACTGCTGTAGAGCTTTTTGAACTCTATATTTGCCAGGGTCGTCTGTGCAGTATCTTTGACAAGGTGGTTGGTGTCACAGCTTCATTACGACCTCTTGAAGTGTATTGTGAAACATGAATGAGTCTTTTGCAGATATACACAGCCTGTGGTGGAAGGGGGGGGTGAATAAATACATTTTTACATAATTTTTAAGTCTCTCTAAGCTCTTTCCTTTTTACGCAAATTTAGCAATTTTACAAAATCCCATTTGAGCTAAATCATGTTAGAAAGAGCCTAATAACAGCTTTACTTCTTGTTATTAAATCATATTTCATTTAAAAATCAAAAGCACCACAAAAACATTATTGAATAACATTGTGATGCAACTGTTTGGGACTTGCTGGGCTCCTTCTGTGTAGCGTGCAATTGGTACCTGCCAGCAGAACGAATCAAATACAAAAGAGATAGCAGAGGTCACAGCATCAGTGTGTGTGCACAGCTCTGTGGGCACATCCTTAGATGTATGCACACTGGTGTTCTGAGCATGTATTCATACCATGGTGTATCAGTGTTACAGCATAATCCTCTTGAAAGCAAGATTCTTCTCCCAAATGATCTCTCATGCTAGCATTTATCACTTTTATTCTTTTAATCATTGGTACTTTCTCTATGGTGTGCTATTTGGTACATAGGACTTTATGGACAGTTTTATTAATTTGAGAGGTTTCATCTGCACAATAAAATACCTCAGTATGGCAAAGGAAGTGTCATAAATTAATTGATTTGTCACCTATCAGAATGTAATCCAGCAGTGATTTCATTGTTATGTTTATTTCCCCTCAATTATCAGCAAACTTAAAATAATGACATAATATCCCTGTATCAATTGACAGGGGAATAAATGCAAATGTGACTGGGTTTCACAAATAACCTCCAGATTACTGGTGCTTCATATTAATTTTTATTCCTTAAGGAAAAATATTTCATGAAATAAACCTTTGTTGGAGTATTGTGAGTTTTGTTTCCCTGGAAAACAACAGATAAGTTGTGATAAAATTTCAATGTTTGAACACGCAACACTGATGTTACAGAGGGCTGCATCCAACATGATGTGGTTTCTCTTTAAGACACTTCCTCATACCTATCACTAAATGGGTACAATATGTACCCATACATTGTACAGATACAAAATGTTCTTACCAATGTGGGTGTCTAAAAGGATATAGGATGAGTTCTTCAGCACACACAAGTGAAGTTTTCAAGGCCAGTAGAATTGACATAAAATCGAGATACTGAATTCTCTCAGGTGTCTTTGAAAGCCTCAATGTCTATAGTTTTATTCACATATTTACCCTGAAATAGCTGTAGCTGTTAAAAAAGTGATTCTATTTTGAGCCATTGGGAAGAGGTAATTTAAGCAATCCTGTGCTGAGGTGGACCTGGAACACTCATGTGATTTGTCACCACTAGCCCAGGGTAGTGACTTGGTGGAAGGTGAATTTTCAAAAATTGAAATCAAGTGAGCATTGTGAGATGCACTGAATTCTCTGGGATTTTTATTGCCTGGTAGTCTGGTAAAAAAATTACAGGATCATAAGATCATGTCTCAGCAGAGGCCATGATTAAACAAATGCAATTATATGTTTTAAAACTGAATAGACAGTAACTGAACAAGCTTCCTACTGCCACAGTCCCAAGCTAAAGCACTTGGTGAAGGGAGGTTATTCCTAATGATATACAGAGTTTGAAATGCTGCACAGGAGCAGGGGGAATGGAGATTTGCATTTCTTCCTTCTCCAGGAATGTAGCTGTTCTGCCTTTCACCAGGTGTCTTAAACCTCAGAGCAAAGAAGATAGTAAAAAACCAAATTGTCCGAAATTATGGTACCAGTTTATTGACATCCCACATTTTAATATTTAAAAATAACTAAAAGTAAATTAAATAGCTCAAGAAAACTATGAGAAAGAAAGCATCAGATATATTCTTTGAGGTTAAGAAACTGGATGGAATTATATAGGAGCACATGCTGTTGGAACATTGCAGTACAAATATACAACTTTAACATTTTATCAGGCCAGAAAAACTGCCAGAAAAACACGAGAAATTATGTCAAGTAATTGTTTCTTCCTGAGCTTTGCTTTCATATCATGTATGTGGTTGCACCAAATTATTCATGTGCCCTAATTCTAGGTTACATTTGTGTTTGCCAGATGAATGAGAGACAGGCTCAAACATGGGAAAAATTAATAAACCTGAAATAAATTCAAGGTGAACAAGTATTCCTCCTCTCTACCCTGTTTCATTTCCACTCTGACCCATGATCACTAATAAAGGTTTACAATATGTTTGGCATTAAAATAGACTGATATGTGCAATCATATCTTTCAAAGTAAATCTGTGACAGGAGAGTTCCCATTCGGCTGTGTTTGCATGAGGAGAGGTTACAAGCGAACCTGCAGCAGGCCAACATGTCTGAAACCTTACAATTAGTGGAAAAATCAGGAAAATATGAAGGTGCCTGGAATTTTCCTAGTATCCTCAAAATGTGTTCATAATCACACATTCACAAATTTTCAAAAGATTGATGATTATTTTCTGGTCCGATACTTCAATCTTTGCTATAGAAAAGACATCTCTGGTCACTCATGTTTCTCTTTATGCAGTACTGCAGTACTGCAGTACAGATACCTGATGGACAAAAGATTAAGATAACCACTGTATCTAAGTGATCAAAACAGATCAGGTCAGAATCACTTAGGAACATACATACTTCCTTTTTATCTTTGTTTTGTGTGGGTTTGCATGTTTGTCTTTTATGTCATGTAGTAAATAGTTACGTGGTTTATGGAAACAAGGAAAAAGGATCATTTATTTCTGTGATGTGGCTGGGTTTGCTTCATTTTTAAAATAGGATCAAGCAATATGAATTTCATTAAGGCAAAACTGAGAAAAAGTAAATTGCATGAGTTAACTTTGTCAGCAGCTCAGCTAGAACAGTATCTTATTGCTCCCCTTCAACATAACATTAGTATCCATATCTTTACAGAGAAACTATCTGAAAATATCAAAAGGAAGTTCTGAAATGTAAAGTACGAGTCGAGATAAGTTTTCATTATGAAGGAAAATAGTAGCACACTGGTGTCTCATTGTTACAGGCCATCAAAAACCACAAACGTGGAAAGAACAAACTTAATATTGATTCAGCCTTTATTCACTCACAGCAGCATCAAGATACAGTTCTGACCTCAGTTATGTCTCAATAAAGCCAAATTAACTCAGCAAAATTACACTAATTTAAGCCCCAGTGGGATCAAAATCTCACCTTCGGTGTTTGCAACACTGAGTTTATGCAAAATAATTTCAAAGTACTTCATCGTCATCCATGTACTCATCTTTTCACTTGCTTGAACAGTCATCTAACATGATGGATAGCATCTAGCACCTTTTATTTGTTTGTTTGTTGATTATTTTATGAATTATAATTTTTTTTGACATCTAACATTTTATTTTAGTTTTAAAAAGCAGGAAGAATTGGTTTCTTTTTCTACTTTTGGAACACATTACACATCATACTAAGAAATAAAAGCAATAGAGAAGAAAATAATGAAAAATATCATTCCCTCTGAGATGACAAAATCAGTTGTGATGCTCTTTGGTACTCAAAACATCCAGTTTCTGACTTTTGAATGCAAAACCTGCTCCAAAGAAACTAAAGAAAACACTGACCAGCCCTTTGGTATGAGCTGCAAATATCAAGAAGGCTGTTTGCTTATAATCATGTATTTTTTCATTAGCACTTTTCCAGCTCTTATGGAAATCCTGGTTCACATAAAGGGAGGTGTCCAAGGTAAATTATCAGTTACCTACAGCAAAGTAGGATCTGCAAAAAAAAGTCTTTTTCAGCTGACTAAGAAAAAGCTTTGAGGGGTAATAGTTAACCTCCCATGGGAAAATTGTCCCTACAAACTCAAATCTAGTTGTTTTAAATTTATATGTTTGTTTTGTGTAAAAGTAGAAAGATTTAGATATCTCAAGTAATAGAGTACACTGCCATCTACCTTCCCTTCAATAAGTCATAGCAGTGGGTAATTTTCTTTCTTCTTAACTACATTGTATTTGCTGTTCTAGCTCCAGGTAGTAGTAAATAACCAGAATATTGTACAGTGCATGAGTTCACATCTTTTCTTAGTATCTTGGTAGAATGTGATTCAGATGTTTGCTCTGTTTTTTATGCACAGCTCTCAAAGTGACTTGACTCTTCATCAAGAGCTTATCTACAATGTTGGACCCTGTAGAGTCCCTTATCTCCCTGCAGTGTTGGACAGCTTGAAGAGAAAATGCTAACAGCACTTAGAATATTTTATAATCCATTAGTTACAACAGAATTTTTAAAATGGACCTGTTAACTCAAGTCATATTTAGAACTTCAGCTAATCTGGGTTTCTAGAGTATTTCAACTAATTTTTTACTTTTACACACACTTCTGTCTTTTGACTGCAGCATGAAATTAACCTTTCCTTTTCATTTGAATTAATTACATCAGAAATGTCTTCAAGAAGATAAAGCAAATAATTTTTTTCCCAAAAAAAATTCTTCTGTGTCAAATGGAAGTAAGGGAGGTTTTTGGGTTTAATGCAAAGGAAAAAATTCCTTTCTGTTCAGACAAGAAACTTGTTGTTTTTACTGGTCCATCAGCTCAGACTGCAAACTGAGGTGCTGGCACAGGGCAGTGGAGGACCAAGCTTCCCTGCAGCACTGGGGCCTGCAGGTGGGAGCAGGGATGTGGAGGAAAGGCCAGAGGTCAGCTGGAGTCCTCAGCACTAGGTGATAAATGTGCTCCTGAGCTGCCTGTATGTGTCTGTGGTCCTTGTCACAATCTCATGGTAAATTTACCTCTGGTAGATTATAGTTTTTGGTGTCCTCCACTGTACAGTGAGCAAGTGTCACTATGGCTCTCCTGTGAGGCAGAGGAGATAAGTGTCCATGATTAATGATGTGGACACTATCTAGCAGCAGGAGCCCATCAACCTGTGACAACTTTCTATTCCATGGGCATTAAACTCCTAAATGCTGTCACAGTCCTGCAATAGATTGTAACAGACAGCTGGAACAGGAAGGAGCTTCATAACCCTTAAGTAAATGAATTTTACTAGTAGTTATTTTTTGCCTCCATTATTTTTTTAGACCAAAAAAAGAATTTGGAGAATGTTAATTTCAGCTGCTTCCTAATCTGTTTGGGAAATAGCAATTCCCTTCTGTCTTTTCCTGCAGAAGTGTGCTCATTACTGTGCTGTCTTTTTGCGGCTTTATTTGTTCACAAATGTGATCAACAAAGGCCAGTGCTTCTCTGGGATCAGGGCATTTATTTACATAATTGCTGCAGAAATATACAGCTTAGGTCCTGTCTAGGTTTGAGAGAAATAGCAGGTAGTTCTTTCTCTTCTAGTCTCAGAATTGGGAAATATTTTTAAAGACACACTTTTTTTTTCTTTCTATAGATGGTCTTTTTTAAAATCAAATAGTGCTGGCAAAAAAATGAAAAGAGTGTAAACAATTTAAAAAAATCTTGACACATTTATGTACTTTGAGCAAAATATTTAGAAGTTGTTCTGTAGCACTCACCCCCACAGATACACAGCATGAGAAAGCTGAAGCAGAATAACCAGGTGATGATATTAAGGGGAGACTGTCTGAGCACTGCTGAAGATCTGGAGCTGGGAAGGGGCTTGGTTCTGTGGCCACCTGCTCACAGCAGAGCTGCTGCCACCCCAGGGCTGCTGGGGCACCTGGCTGTGCCTGCCACAGACAGGGTCAGGATGAGTGCTGTCAGGAGAGCAAAAGTTCCTAAGTCTAAGCTTTTCCTAATGAGGAGGAAATGCTGAGGAAGAGGAGAAATGGCAAGAAAGGGGAGGTTTTGGCATTTATCAGAAGTGGCTGTTGGTTTGCTTTGCTCTGGGAAGAAAGCCTTTGCGGGGTGTGAGTCTCGGCTCTTTGAGTTCACCCAGAGAGCTGCAGCTGGGTCTTAAAGACACAAATGAGTTTTAGTTAAGTGCAAAATCTATGCAGCAAAGTCTTTAACCCTTTCCTCCTGGTCTAAAATGCTCCAAAGTCGTGGGATGCAATGCAGCTCCCAGGGACGCTCCCTGCCCAAGGCATGGCTGCTTCTCCTCCTGGAGCTTCACACGTTTCATTTCCAGTCACAGCTCACAGTCAGCAGTGCAGTGTTCCCTGAGAAAGAGTTAATCTCAAAAGAACAACTTCTCACAACCAGGCTTAATAGATTCCTAGCTTTCCGAAGAGTGCAGCACTGTGCAGTTAGGCAGCTGAGTTTTCTTTTAAGTCCCTGTTTCTTTTTTCCACACGATCTAGGTTTTTTATTTATGTGGTACAGCTGTGGATGAGCACTGATATGGAGCATTATATTCCTTCTCAGGTGTGAAAAAACAGCTGTATGAGTTATGAATGTGTCATCTTCACTTGAGCGTATTGATACATCCCATATGTTATTGACTTGTGAAATGAATACTGATTGTAAAGAAGAAACATAACGAATAAAATAATTCAGGAAGATCCTAGCAGTAAAGTCTGAAAATAAAATTGTACCATTTTTTTTTCCAAAACTCAGGGAACACAGTCCTACTTGCAATTTTGATATTTTAAGTGCAGAGGCTTATTTATATTCAGGGGCTTTCTACTGATCTGCCCCAGAATGTTCATTATAATACATCATAACAAAGAGAAAGGAGAGAAGGGAAGAGATCACATTCCTGTAGCTTGTCATGATTATTTGTACCTCCAGTAAAGAACCTGAAAGCAGATTCAGAGATGCCAGCACTCGGAAGAGTCTCTGGGCAGGAGCTCACATGGTGAGACAGGCTGGGAGGCAGGACAGTAGTGCCATGTGCTACCTGACACACTGCTGCCACCAACACAAGTGCCACACGGCCCCTTGGGGAGTTGCACCTGCCAGAAGCTGCCCCAGCCTCTAATCATTTTCTTGATGCACAAAGACTGAAAAAGAAAACTTTATTCTGCTTTTGCAGCTTCTCTGACTGAAAGAAACTATTAGAGATACATTCTCTGAGGCACTGAATTGTTTTTTACCCTTAGGCATCAAAAACCTAAAGACCCTGAAATTGTTCAAATACAATAAGTGCCTGTTTTTTGCCACCAGAACAGTCCTGTGTTTGTGCAAGTTAAAACTGAAGCAGCAGCCTTAGATGCTGAGAATTCCAGGAGGTTTGTTTGTATATTCCCCATTATTCAAGAAGTCTTTGACAAAAACAGTTTCTCTTGGAGGTCTGAAGAGGGGGTTGATCTGGAGTCATTCTCTCAGTGCCTCTGGAAGCAGATATTTTTGATTATTGCTGTTGGCAATATATTAGCACAATAACAATATCATGGAAAATTTAGAGACAGTGAATTTTGAGTGTGCAACACAGTGGCTCCCTAACCCTGCCTGGACTTTCTGGGGATAGAGCCAGCAATAATATTGCAGTTTAGTAAGGAGGCATCCAGACTGGACTGCTATTGATAATAAGAGCCCAGAGTTCTGAGAACTATGGGCTGCCCACAACAGCTGCCTTTATCAGTAAGTGCTTTTAGGAACTTATTACAGCTGTAATGTGTTAGTTGCAGCAGCCCCAGAACCTGGGTGATGGGTTTCTTTTGTTGCAGAGAGCACAGAGAGCTGGGACATAGAGGCTGACTCTCACAGCAAAGGCAGCCAGTGTGAGAGAAGTGCTAGAAATTTAGAGGAAGAGACTGTGTGAGGGTGTTAAGCCAGGAATTCCTTTGACTCTGTCAATCAATTTCCAAAACTATGTATTCACATTTCTAAGAATGCAGAAGTGACTTGGGTGATTTTGGGGGAGGGGAGTAAGTCAAGGTGAATTATATTCCTTCTGCCGCAGTGTAATTCCAGAGTCCTTTCACAGTTGTAAATCTCCCTCAGAAAGCTTTGAAAGTCTTTTTGAGTGTTAAAAGCTTGGGTGGTCAAGGTCAGGTGAGTTCCTTCCTCCCTCTTTCCCCAGACAATGAATACTTTTAAGAGGCCTACCCTTCTAGTTAGGTTTCGTTATCTGCACTTTTTATATCCCTCTCCCTACAGGAAACAAAGCAGCACATACAGCCAGCTAGGGGCTCCACTGGAGGACTGCATAATTCCTAACACGGATTTAAAAGGGAAAAATCCTCCTTTTCTTTCCCTGCATATCCCCAGAAGACATGATCAATATCTAGTGCAGCCACACAGGCGTGGATCCACCCGCTCCGAATGTGAGAACGGCGTCTTCTGAGCCATACCTGCGAGTATCATGTTGCACAAAAAACAAGCACCAACAAACACCTTCCAAAAGAATAAAATGCTCTGATCTTAAAATACTGAAAATCTTTCCTGGGCCATATTCAGGCCCTGCTCCCTTCTAGTTTTTGCTCGTATGTGTCCAGTTTTGAAAACCAGCTTTGATTTGTGAAAGAATAGCACACACGCTGTTGTAGATAATAGGACACACTGGGCATTTTGGCAGACAGCAGCTTGAAAGCACTGGCTTGCTCCAATGGTGATTTTAAATGTACAGGATGATGTCCTGAAAGGAAGTTATACCTTCACCACTGTTTACCTTAAAAATTTCCTGTATGCCTCTGAAAAAAATATGCTGCTGATATCTGTGTTTCTCAAAGGTTAAACAACAGCCTTCAGCATATGCATCATGTTAATTTCTCTCATTTTTAAAATTCTTGTCTCCCTTTTGTTGTCTTATATCAACAAAATTTCTGTACCTTTAAAAATGGAGCTCTGCTTATTAGAACCCTTCCCAGTCAGGTCTTGAGATGCTTGTTCATATTATGAAGTAGGGCCAAGGTTTAATCACAATTACCTGCCATGCTGCACATGATTTGTTCTGATCTACACTGACAGGTCAGTTATGGTCATCATTATGTCAAGTTCCAAATACAATAACATTTCATAATGAGAGCAAGTGCACAGAAAGTGAGTTTTAAGCAACAGAGTGCACCATTTGTTGTATGAGTGGGAAGAGATGTATGATAGAACTGTGTGTACTGGGCATGTAGAAGGAGACAGTAAAAGCTGTGAACATTCAAACCCTTCCTGTACTTTATAAAAAAATCCCCATTTAAGGTGAGGTTTTATTATCACCAGACTGTTTTGAAGAGGTGCTGTTCTTCCAGTGGGGTTTGAGAAGCAGGAGCATTTGTGGCCACAGTAGGTATCTTCAAAAAGACAAACTCAGAAACTGCCCAGGTTGCTGGACTTCTTAAAAAGACATCACATCTTTTATAAGCGCTGGAACACTGCCAGAACTACCTGTCTGCAGGATTTATTCTCAGCTCTTCAGAGAGTCCTACCTTGTAAATCTAAACTGAATTAAGGATTGGATCCTAAATTCCTTTGGTTTCAGCAAGACTTTGGATCTTAATAACCCTATATATCAAGATTTTAGTGGTGGATAATCTAACTTATTGAAGAATCTTGTCAGTTATGGCATCATGCCAGTAACTGATCAAATCAAAACCTTCAACTTCTTACATATATCTACAGAAGAACCTTTTTACCCCTCTATTTTTCTCTTCCAGGAAAGAATCCAGAATATTTACCATATAGATAGTGGGTTTTTTCCAGTTCTTCCTTTCACTTTTTTTTGAGGCTTGATTTTTTCTTTCATTGTACCTCTGGAGTCTTCCCTCTCTTACTAAGATCTCAGTTTCTATACAGACTGCTACAGTCAAGGCAAACATCTGTTTCCTAAAGAACATTATAAGCCAGGTTTATAATTATGGAAAATGTGGATTTCTGAATGTGTGGTGCTGGCTTGCACATGCACCTCTGGATCACATAATTCCTCACTTACAATAGGTGTTTAAACTGGTCAGTGCAATAAAGTTACAGAAATGGAGTCACCATTTCCATGGCTTTCATCCCCTATTTATGGATGCCCAGCCCAGGATAAGTTTGAACAGATCTCTTTCAGCACCTCCTGAAAATGAAGTGCTTCCTGTGGAGAAAAAAAAATTCAGCAGTGCCCTAACTGACATTTTGGGATCTAAACTAAACAATTCTCTGATTTTTTGGGGCCAGGATGCTCAGAAAAAAATCATTATATATATAAATGAGCAGGCCATAAACACTCACTACACATTGTTTATGTTTGTGGTTGTGCTTGTCTAAATGTAGATCTTATAACCTGGCTGCACAAACACATCTGGCTGGGCCCAATTCCTGCTGTTCTGAGGGGTCTCATTACCTGCATGTATTAAAAACTGTGAATATTTTTGCACTAAGTTTACTCTGGCTTTAAGTAAGACTGCTCATGGTAATCATTCTGTGTCCTAAACAATGTTTTAGTGGGACTTAGTCCCAGGCTTAAATCCAAGGACAAACTTCAGTGTTAGAGTGACTCAGACAAAACCCATTATCTTTCTTAGATCAAGGTCAATACACAGTATGATCTGTTGGCATGCTAACCATTCTGACCTGCCCAAAGCTTAGCCAGCCTCCTGGATTAGCTTGGTTTGAGGCTGCTGGTACATCAGAAATAAGTTCTATGGCCAGCATCCACCTCATAACCAGCACAGTGACATGATCTGAGAGCAGTGTCTGTCACACCAGAACACAGGACCCAGGCTCCCACCTGTGACCTGGCTGAGGGCCACCTTTCCCTCTTGTTTTTTCCTGCCTCACCTTGCAATTGATGCTCTGTGGGTGCTGTCAGCCCAGTGTGGACACAGAACTTCCCAACCCAAATTCTCCCAGCAACTCCCATGTTTGATTTCCCTGGGAAACTGACAACATCCTACTGTGTTTTCAGGTCATTTCTAATTACTACAGAGTATTTGCAAGGGAATAGAAGCAGATATTTCTGTTCTGGGTATGCAAAAATTATAGAGGCTTAAATTGTTCAATGGAAAGGGAAATCCAGGTGTTCTCCTGAGGGCAGGAGGAAATTCCAAATGCCAATCATGCTATTTGGGTAGGAGAAAATAATTATGGGGGGTTGCTTCAGTTTTCCCTTTTTTTCATGTAATTATTTTCTACTTGCTCCTTTGATCTATTGAGATGTTGGAGACAAAATCTGAGTAATTTCCTTCTCTGTCATACCCAACAAGACAGTAGAAAATATATCACAATTTTAGGATAAATAATAACTACAGCAACTCTTAAAGGCTGGTGTCAGGCTAATAAGTGAACTGCATGTTAAAAGCTTTGCTCTACTGCTAAAGATAAAATGCATCCCCTTTCTGGTATGTCTCATAGACAAGTCAGAGTGCTTCTCCACTCATACGTATTGACAATTGAAAAACAGGCTGGCATTTGCATAGAAGGAAGCAAGTATGGAAATTCTCAGTATGACACTTAGAATCTGCTGAAACAAAATGCCCAGTTGCAGTAAAAATGCCGATGGCCTAGGTGACCCTAGCCCTAGTTTTGTTAAAACCATGTTTAAGCAGGTCATAGAATACTTCTACCGTTCCTTTTGCACCCCACATTTCTGTCCTTAGCTTCAAGTGGGAAATGTCACCAGCACCTCCAAGTATATAAAAAAAACCTTGCCTGTTTCTACTGCTGGCAGCTTCTTTAGTCTGCACAGATGGGGCACTTCTCTCTGAAAAATCATGCCATAAATTGCACAGACAGTCAGCTGTTGTGATTCTGTCCTCGCTGCCCATTTCCCACTCCCTCTCTGCCGGAAAAGATTCCCCTTTTCTGAAGCAGTGTGAAGAAATTCCTCTATTTCTGTTGAAAATGAGAAACAGTGAATTCTTTAACCCTTTTTTTTAATGGCTATTTAACAAACTCCTTTAGCCAAAGATGCCAGTAAATGGCAATGCTGTCTTTGGCACACCCAATCATTCAAACCTTTGGAAAGAGGCTTTTTCAGGAAATCTGTCCTGCTACAGGGGATCTGGGTATCCAGCGTCCTTTGGAGGAAGTACACACCCAAAAGATGCTGCTTCATCCCCAAACTTGGCTGTCAGTCAAGTGTTTCCTCATGATTGACATGTGCTCGTGGAGATCCATATTCTGAGACCTTTTATTGGCTTTAGTCCTTTCACTGCAGCTGAAAACCTCCTCCCCAAGGTTTCTTTTTGTTTTTCTGTGCATTAGGTAGTGTCTAATTAGACACTGGTAACAAGGGGAAAACAAATAGGTCTTTGCACAGCTGCTCACAACTCACTAAGGTTTGCAGCAAGGGCAGGAATGGATCTGTGGTTTCTGGGAGAGACCATGGGCAGAGACACTGCCAGAGCCCACGTGGGGGGAGACAGGAGTTCCCTTCTCCGTGCCAGCCACACCTGCTCTCTGTGTGCCCAAAGGAGCTCAGAGGCACCAGGACATGTGTCTGGTCCTTCTGAACGCAAGTCAGGAGTGATGAAATTTCCTATTTCACTCCAGCCTGGGTCTGGAGGCTTTGCTTTTTACTTTGTTCTCTCATTTGAGTCTATAGATTTAGTGCAACTGAGAATTCCTGGATTATATTTCTCCTAACCATGAATATTATGTAAACGTGCCTGCACTTCTGCAACCTTTCTCTGGCTTGTTACAGTTATGTATATATTTTAATAACTCTTTCTTTGCTAGATTCCCAGGTTGACAAATTATTTGCCTTTTTTTAGAGTTATGTTTAAATGATATATGCAACACTTCCTTGAATAAGTGTCTTCTGCAGTTTTGAAGGAAGGGCCAGAAATAAGTGAACACTACAGTTTCCTTATCCTTCAAAAGGCCACTGGAAAATTGCATGAAACTCCTTTATAGCTCACACTTGGAAGTTCACAAGGAGGTGGTTTCTTTTTTGTGTTGAGGAACTTTAGGGAAATACCCTGACCAAATGTTAAGTAACCGAGACTCTCTGGGTTAGTTACTCTGTCAGTTGTGAAAATACTTCTTCCTTTCCTTTCCACATGAGAGAAGCTTCTACTGCAGTCATAATTTTAGATAGTTAAGTTATAGTCATGTTAAAAAAAAACCAAAAAAAAACCAAAAAAAAACCCCAAAAACAGAAGAAAGAACAGAAGGCATAGGACTTCCAGGTAGAAATTCAGACAAAATAGTTGCATCTAATAAAGTGACTATGATTTTGCAATTTTTTAAAGTTGGTTATAATCCAAGATTCACAGCTCATACATTTTTAATTATTTCTCTGTGTGATATTTGTGTTTTCTGTTGAATTGATGTTTTGATAAAAGGGATTTATGAAATTGGTTTTGTTTCTTCATCCCAAAAACAGATGTACTCTTCAATTCTTTTTAAAACTGTGACAAACATGTTAATCTATAAAGGTCCATAGTCCTGCAAATTCCTATATTAAATTTTAAAGAGTAAAATTTTTAAGGATATTTCATCCATGTTTCATATCTGTACTGAAACCAAAAGTCAGATGTGCTTAATATGCTTACAGACCTCATAGTAATTGGCTCTTTTCTCAGACTTGGAGGGTTTAGAGCATATGTTTTTCAGCTTGAGACAGATTTTTTTTAAGCTGGTGCTAAGGTGAAGTATCATGCAATAGCATTAATGTTATGATTTACTAGAGCCCATTAAATCCAATTCATCATCTTATATATTTCCATTGCAAATTGGCTATCTAACTTCCTTTATAGCTCAGTTTTCAAGCATCTTGAAGTGCTGAGAAAGCTAAACTACTCGCATGTTGTAAATACAGGAACTTAGCAAACTTCAAATATATATTTTTTAATTCCTTTTCATTATTATTTACCTTGATTGAGGAATGAACTTTAAAAATGAGACTGGAGAATACCTGCCCTTAAGCCTGCTAATAAATTCTTTATGTCCATTCTTTGCCTGGCATGAAGAAATTTTCACTAGCTATTTGGTAGTCTATCATTTTCAGTTGTACTCCTTCAGGTTTGTCAGTGAGAAAATTCCAGCAAAGTAAATTGAATAATCTCTCTAAAGCTACAAAGCTGGTGAGAACTGTTTTATCCAGTTTCACTTGCCATGTTTAAATTTGAGTTCAAACAAGATGCAAAATTTGAAATCAATATGTGATATTAGAGATGTTTTTAATACACTTTTTGGTGCATTTATTTATAATAAAAGCATTTATGTGCATTGAAAACCCCTTAATACAAAGTCTGCAAAGGGTGTGGTTTGAGTCTCATCAGCACTTGTCCTTATCTCAAAATATGGAGTCAGAGGCAGTTCAGTACCCCCAGATATTCATAAATGTGCATTCATAAATGAAAGAACAATACCTCTTGGCAGTCTGGGCATTAACATTCGTGGTTTAGAACCAGTCAGAGAACCTTGTCACTGGGGCAAATTCTGCAGTTGAACTTTGCCATATGTTAATAGCAGGAGTGATGGGAAGGCTTATATTGTTATGTGTCAAAAGTGAAATAAGAACAAATGGAAAATAACACTGAATTTATGCTCTTTCTTCCACAGGATGATAATACTTCTTTCCATGGTTCTAAGGTTAAAATATTTTTTATTGAAGGGTTGTTTTCTCTTGTGAATCACAAAGAGAAGGTATGAGGGCTGTTAAGGAAAAACTGCAGGTCTATTAAATTTACATTCATACCAACGTTAGCATTAAGACTTTGGGACTCGTTTTTCATTTGCTACGATGCAAATGTATTCCATATTTTACAAACACTTCAAGGCTGGCTTTTTCTGCCAGAACTGTGAAAAGTGCCCAGAGGGTAAACAAGAATCAACAATTAGCCTGTAGCCAAAGCCTCCAGCCTCCAGTCTGGATTAGGACTGTTGAGAAAATGTCTGTAACAAGTCCTCAAGATCACAGTCTTTCCAATGTATTATTCAAAACTTGAATTACTATCAAATCAACAGGGAGAGAATGGCTGTTTGAGGGTTAGACATGAGAGTGCCAGAGCTTGTACCTCCTTTTCCATATTTGTGGGTAACTTTCTAACTTTTTGAAAGAGTTCTAGCAGACTTTCTCATAATCTGTGTTATTATTCCACTGTACTTTGGCTGATAGCTTGTGCAAGTGACCAATAAACCACTCGAGTCAGCACAGGGGGTTTCTGACAGCAGGGTCTGACATTACCTGTAAGTGCTGTGATTGAAGGTAGTGTGCTTTGCTAATAAAAACCTGGGGAATTATAAGGTTAATTATTGAGTCTAGGCCCACCAGAAACACATTTTCCATACAAAATATATCCTCCATTGTTCCTGGATAGTGCTTTTACCACTTAAGCTCTCCTGGAGCAGTAGAATTCTCGAGTCTTGTTTTTCCAGCTGTCACTTGTCTGCATCCATCCATGATTCTGTGAAGCCAGGATGAACATAAATAGATGACAGCATATTCTATTCTTCCCTCCTTGAAATAATTATAAAGAAAATAGGCAGACACTGCCTTGCCCAACAATTTGCTCTTGGTTCTGAACCCAACCCAAACAGCCTTTCTCTGGGATTACCCGATACTTCAGGAACCACAGAGATTCAAAATCTCTTGTCCCAGAGAAGAGTTGGGTTGGAGAAGAGATCTCTACTATCTCCACAGATGACCACTGAAGATGGCATTTCAGCACTTGGCGTTATTAATGTTTGGTCAGAGCAAGGATTCAAACATTTAGAAATCCTTTGCGATACAAGGAGAAACAAAAGGTTTGGGGGATTGATTATTTATTTATTTGTTGGTTTTTGCTTCTTTGTTTTGTGTAGAATTTTTGGGGGGCCTTTTTAGATTTTTATTGAGAAAGTAAAAGAATTAAAACATAAAATTAGGTTAAACATGCAGGTCTTATTTCAGCCTTAAGAAAATAAAATTATACCCCAGCACACAAAGCATATCTGCATTTTGTGGTCAAATTTCCTGAATAATAAAAGCAATAGACCTTGACCAAATAATTGCAGTGACATGATGTGTAAATTCTCTAGCTCCTGAAAAGTCCTCAATATTTTGGAAGAAAGTAGCAGAAAATTGAGGACAACTCTGAGCCCTTCATATTTCTAAACAAACTCAGTTTCCTCATACTCATTTCATATTTCCCACATGAGAGACAGAGGCCCTATCTAGCAAGCATCAAACCACAATTTAGAGATTGAGGTAGCAAATAAGTAAAAGGGACTACATTCCTGTCATTTTCTGTTGCTATGATCCTTCTCCTCAAGACTGCATGAGATGTGATGCAGAATATAGCAGATAGGGCCCTTGTGAGAATAAAGGAATTGAATATTGCAAAGTGGTGCAATGGGAGCCATATATAAATGCTAAGATAAATACAGATTTGATAAATTACTAGCAAAGGCACTGGAGGGAACAATACAAGACAATGCAGTCAGGCTTTTTCATCTCACTCTCACGACCCTTAGAGAAGACATGGCTTTCCAGAACTCTGCACCTGAGGCAAGATGTTTTAGTCATTTTATACATAATTACCCCTTGAGACCTCTCAGACTCTAAGGATAATAAAACGTAGCTCTAGGTCTTCAAGTGTGGTGATATACGGATGTCCATCTCAGGATAGGAAAATATGCAGTAGGTCCACAATTCTCAGCTCTGATTGCCACAGCCAGTGTGAGTAAATGCACTGAGAAAGTGTGGTTTCTGAAAAAAATTCAGCTTAGCTGCTCCACGCACTCAGCACTGCGAGGGTTCGCTCCCAAGGCTTCCCACACCATGGTAGGGCAGACAGGCAGGGTGCTGGGATTTGCACTGAAGACAGCTCCTATGGAGCTGAGGATTTCTCCCAGCTATCTGTGCTGAGCAGACATTTACCTCAGCTTTATGTATACTAGCACCTAAAAGCTAATTTAAAATCAAAGATTTCAGGCATCTAGTGAAAGGAGAAAAGTCATCTTTGCTCCTGACATCCCTGTTTCTCAGAGCTGTTAAGTGAAGTGATAATTTGCTACAGAGGAAGTATACTAGATAGAATACATTTTTACAGGAATATCTGTGCTAAGGAATACCTCTATAAAAGCTATTTTGTCTTGCATAATTTTGCCTGACAGAAATATTACTTACACTAAAATCCTTAATGTGAGATGCCCTATAAAAAAAGTTGTTTAATTTAATGACATTCATTGTATTAGTTCCCCCTAAAGTAATCACTTTGTTGAGAACACACTCTGTGTTCCTTTATTTGATCTGGGAATAAAATTATCCTGTCTTTACTTTAGTATCTCCTTCTTATTCTTTCTAGAATAAATAAACATGGAGCTGTCACTGCAGAGCAGGCACTGTCTCTCCCTTTTATAAACCTTTCGATTTCTGTGATGAGAGAATTTTTCTGCACAGTGATCTGTTTAGAATATGCTTGAAGCACTACATTTTCTTGCTTTCCTGTTTCCTATGCAGATACATGAATGACCACAGAGATTTCCTGCTGTCCCAGTAGATTATATGTCCTATCAAGATTTCTGTCATACTCATAGAACTGATCAAGCTATTTATCACAAACAAAAATGATTTAATATATCAGGCACTAATTTTACTGTAATTTCTATTATAGCAACCAAAGCCACCTGTTGAGAGATTTGAGCCCTCTGCTTCATGAAATCTTGGTTAAAGGGCTTGATCTGTGCATTGCTCACCTGCTGGGTAAATACTGGAGATCCTGGCCTAGAATGTGGTGGCTTCTTAGCTATGCCAGCCAGAAGACCTCAAGTCAAAAAGCAAAAATCCCCACAATTAAATCCAAAACCTTATGGAATAACTGGGCCTTTCCCAGCCAGGTGGGAGCATGGTGATAGCTCTTGGAATCCGGGGTCAATCCACTCACCTCTATGTCTCTTTAACTTTCAACAAAGTTGTAAACATGGATTTTGTAGACTGTTTGTGTACTATACACACATACTAAACATCATCAAAATTCTTGTTAAAGGAAAAATAGAAATTTCTGGCTATATTTACTAGAAAAGAGTGTATGAAATTGTGAGATGTAAATGTTGTATGCTTTTCATTCTTAAGAAACATTGCATTGCATGGTTCCTGAAAGTCCAAACTGGCAATCTGCTTGAGACACCACCAGCTTTCAGGGGGTGTATTTAATCAAAATGCTATTATTTGCAGGTTTCCTTCTACCTTAGAAGACACAAAGCTCCTTGTTGCAATGTTTTCTGTTGGTGACTGGATACCTCCAGGGGCTAATGAGATGTAAAACTACAGTGAACCTGGTGACCAGTTCAAATCTAGGCCTAGTAAGTATTGTTCATTTGATATTTAATCTTGTATCTGATCAAAGCAGGTGTTGTTCATTTAGTCTTTAGTCTGCTATCTGTCTGATAAAAGCATGTGAGGAATGAGTTGACAGCATCACTGCAATTTGCCAGGCAGTTGTAAGAAATCATCTTCCAAACTGATGTATTTATTTGGTAGCACCCGTGAAGAAGCCAGCAACACACCAGGAACAGAAATCCTGTCAGCACTAGTCAAAGGACTGAAGCATTCAAAGGAAAAGAATAAATACCCTGGGCTTATTCCTGGTTTTCTTCGTAAAGAACAGCACTTCTTTGTTCAAATAACATCTGAGAGTTTAGTTAAGCTGTAGAAAGGAGGTGGCTTTATGAAGCAAAGAGAAATGCACATCTAGACATCTTCAGAACAGATGGAAATTCGTGTATCACCCATGTACAGAGCACATGAGGCTAATTTCAAGCCCTGGGAAAAGCAAAATACCAGAGCTTCCAACACCTCTGTGCCTCATCCCCAGCCATTAAGGAATATGGTGCAACTTCAAGGTTAAAAATAAGTGGGTCCTAAGATCAGATTTCTCACTTGTCATAAAGACAACATTTAATTTCGTTTACCTCTAGCTGATTTTTATCACTTTTGAGAGGATTACCATCAGGAAACAGTCAGGCCCTCTTCTCACCCCTTGCAAGACTCATGTTTATCTAAGTTTGAATCCTTTTTGCCAGAATTCTGAGAGCTGATGTCCTTTCCTTTCTTAAAACCAGAAAAGGAGGGATCACAAATCAGTGTTTCTTTGGTACCTTGAGAATCTTCCTCTTCTCTGCCCTGCCAGGAGAGGTAGACCTCTGCTCTGAGCCTGAGCCCCACCTCTGTCACCAGAGCCCAACCAAAGCAGCCCCCACTGCCCCACAGGGCAGCTTTGCCCAGCTGCAAACTTCCCAGGGACTGAAAATCTCAGTATTGACAGCTGTCTCAGGATTGTTAGGCCCAAAGCATCCACATTTGGTGTGGCGAGGACTTTAATTTTCTTCTTTTTTTTTTTTTTCCTAATTCTCTTTAAGTTAGACAAACTGTAAGAGGATGAACATAAACAAGGAGCGAGTAGTCTGTGTAGTGTAAGAGGAAACATTATAGATTATGAGCTGAGGGACAGGGCTCAAAAGGCAGCAATGCAGAAGCCAGTCAGAATCATCAACTAAATTTTTCTTTACTTACTTTAGGGTTTTTAGTGCCCTCTGGAAGGACATCAACAAGATTTAGACAGAAGCATATCACTACTGTAATGAACACTGACAAAAAAATTGAGAAACTGGAACTGGAAATGCATTTGCAATATTTCTCTGGGAATTACCACTATAATTACACCAGTTTAGAAAGCAATACCTTTGTAAGTGCTTTTACCCCATCATGTATCACACGAGGGATTATAGCATTTTAATGACCTTGGTGGCTAAATTGTACTATATCTATAATAGTATGAAATCTAGGAGAAATTTTGGCCCCATTGAGGCCATAGAAAATCTCCTACTGACTTTGCTGGAGCCAGCAAAATCCATCCTAATTTTTCAGGTGGCCAGCTCCAGCCACAAAAGGGGTTTGTATTTTCCCCACATTCTTAAAATAAGAGCAAACTGATACTTTTCAAATACTTATGCTACAAATGCCCTGAATTATACTTCATGAAAGATGTTATGACATGGAACACACTGTTTCTTCATGAAACACACACCTTTTAATAGCAGTTATTGAGAGTGTGATACATACATCGCTATTTCTCCTGTCACCAAATGAAATGAAATTCATAGATCTGCTCTTAGCTAATGGGATACACATTTTATGGCTAAATAAGGCCTTGGAAATGAAAATCTTCTGCCCTTCTCAGGAGGATATAGATCCAAATTAAATGAGCAAGTTACATTAAGGCACCTGTAAACCTTGAAAAGGGTATATTGGCTTGTTCATTGTTCCTATAGATAATAAACTCACCCATCAAACATCCAGAGAGCAAGCCAAGGAAAGCAAATGTCACCCCGCCTTAGCTTCCCTTATATGTTTTCTGTTTTCTGAAATTGAACATATCTTCTGTAGATAGGACTATAAGAGATTGATAGATGCCTTAAGATCGGTTTGCACATGAAAAGGTAATAATTGATCCCTGGCCACTTCATGAACCAGCATTTAGTGTGTTGTGCAATTTCAGAAATAAATCAGAATAACTACCTGAAGAATAAAAGGAGGCAAAAAACCTCACTTTCCTTCAGCTTTAGAAAATATATGTTGTGTTAGGGAAGGTGTTAACTGACAACATGTTTTAAGTGACATGGCAATAAATATGACCAAGCACCAGCATTTTCTCCAGTGTGCAAACTGCCTTTGCAAGAGCCTGGAGAGATTCCCGCTGGTCTCTGCAGGATTTGGCTTGAGCTCCTCTGCAGGAATTAGTTCATGCCAGTGGAAGTAAATAGGCCCTTGGGGATGCTGCTGCTGCCATTGAGGTATTTATTTTTATAATAACTTGTTGGCTGGTACAGAGATAGGAAGTCACAACCACAGCTCTTGCATACACAACTCCACACCATTCATCCCTATCAGTTAGAGCCCTTTCTGAAGATAGAAATACGAAGAGCCATGAACTTGGGGGCCTGGCTACCAACACTTCCTGCACCCTGATGGCTACTGGCCACTCCTCTGGGAGCAGCTTCTTTCCCAGTGCTCTACAGTGCCTGCTGGTGCCTCCCAGCAGCCAAAGCCGACCCCTTGGACCACAGGGTAATGTGCAACGAGGGCAACAGATCACAGGATTTTTCTGACTCATACAGAGCCAGGAAAATGCATTTCTAAGGAAGAAGCCTCCCTTACTATTTACTGTTTCCAGTGTCTGCTCACACTGTGCTTTATTCAACAATATTTTCTCTAGCTTGGCCCCTTCCTGGCTAACAAAGCTCAGCTCTGTCTGAGAAGCTCTTCTTCTAACTTCCAAAATTGTCCCAAACAAATTACGCTGTTCTTACTTTCAAATCAGGTAGGAAACACTACCAGATTTCACTAGCATGCTCTTCCCTTGCCAGACATGAATTCATAACTCGGAGAAAACTGAAACGATAGTAAGACTGAAAGGGCTGGTGATAATGACACAGCACTTTCACATCACGTGTGCTCTTTTATCAGTACCTACAGACTTTTGAACACAGAGTGGAGCCCTGTAGATTTGGCTGGTTTTCACATTTTAAGAGTTGTTTTCTCACTTATTTCCTGGGCTTTTTTTACCAGCAGGCCCAACCACATCCAGAACCTAGATAATAGTTGAGTCAGTATCTCTGCCAGCTTTGTTTAAACTCCCTTTTCTACTCTTTAAACAAGGTTGGAACACCACTTATTCCCTTTCTGATACATAACTTAAGCAAAATTTGACTTGAGGCAAACAATATCTAAGAAAGGAGACAGAAAGCTTGGGCAGAATAGGAAATAGGTAATTTTGCTGCTGTTACAAGTGCTGGAATATAGACGGAGCATTTTCTAATAACTTTCTCCAGCTGCCAGTTACTGGTTCAAAATGAAACACATATACTGCAGGGGGAAGAAGGCTGATGTGTTTTTAGGTTAAAAGAAATGTTGCCCAACATCTGTTTGCCACATGGTAGCCTTAACCAAAAATTTTCACTCCTCCTTCACAGCCATCGCTTGCCTTGCTATGCACCCATTGGTTGCCTTCTCCACTCCAGCAGTGGCTTTGAACCTACTGCATGATTCCAGGATCTGTAGGCTTCACTTTGCTCTCGCCCAGCCCAAACTCCCATTGGAGTTCACCTGGCAAAGCAGTCAAGAAAAGGGACCAAGAGACTCATAACACAGTTCAGAGCACCAGAGTCCTCTGAGCTCTGGCAGGAACCAAACACCCTTTCAGTAGGTGGCCTCCACAGAAAATCACGAGCCCCCTGAACACGCACTCAGCCGCGCAGCAAAGCCTACATTAACCTTGGACAGCCGTGACACCTTCATGGTTTGTGAAAACATCCAAGGCCCCCGAATCCCAGAGTCCTAGCTCCCTCTCCTGGCAGAGCACAGCACGGGAGCAGGATCGGGGTGCTCCCCGCCCAGCAAAGCCGAACCCCAGCGCGGCTCTGCCGGGGAGCCGCGCCCTCGGTGCCCAGAGCTCCTCGCTGCAAGGAGCCCAGTGGTAATCACGCAGCTCCAGCTCTACCAGCAGATTAATGCAGGATTAGCAGAGGCAGAATCTATTCTAGTGAAGAACATCTGCAACATAGCTTTAGCTGCATAAAAAAATATGTACTTGAGCACAGATAAAACTTCATTGCTGCGCATTATCTGCAGTCCTTAAGGTTGGGGGTAGTGCAATTCATTCTCTAATACTCTGATACCAGAGTGACTCATGCAACTGTGCCGTGTTCCTCTCCAACACCACAGCCTTCTTCTGTTTGCTGTTTCCTGTACACACTGAGCCCACAGAGTGCCTCCCCAGACTGTAACTTTCTCCTTGAGAAGCACACATCTACTGGGGAGATGAGAACCTGTCACTGTGGCAGGTCGTGTACAACACCAGGGATCGCAGTGGCAGTCTGCAATCCTTCAGGAACAAGGGGCATTTCCATATGGAAAGGACAGCTATTGCCTGTCGATCCAGGGTCACCTCAGCAACATCCCTGCTTAGTGAAACACATCCTGGCACCACATCCTTGGTCATCATGGCAGTGGCAGCAGCAGAGGTGGCAGTGACACCTGCCTCCATGGCCCAAGACTGAAGCAAGGTCCTTCTCAGCCAGCAGCACTTGCCTCCACAGCTTCAGGGAACCAGCTGGCTCCTAATATGCAAAAGACAGCAGAGCTCACCCCAAGCACACAGGCCACTGAGAGTGACCCAGGCTGCAAGCCATGTACATGGCTTGCACATTAAGTTTGGTCATCTCAGCCATTGACCATTAGCACCTGCGTTGTGCACACCAGCAGTTTATTTCTGCAGTGTTTTGATTCACTTATTCAGCCACCATGAGTGGCTGAAGTCCCCTGAATGCCTCCCTAGCAAGTGAATGGGTTGGGATGCCAGGGACAGGGCTTGTTAGCATCAGACCTTCTCCACTCCTGCTATTTCTATGGAGAAAGTGGGAAAAAGGTTTCCTGCACAAGTAGAACAAGAGGTCTCTCTTAGGGCTCTTTCAGTCTTTGGCAATGAGGTTACAGCTCTAGTTTATGAGGAGCTGGAGGCAGCTCACAGATGTGCAAGCTGGTTTCTGCTGTGGTTATGCTTTCTTTTAGGTTTCACACTGTTGCAGTTTTCCCAAGACAATGGGTCCTTCACAGGTCAGTGTCTTACTTCAGGAGGCCCCTTCAATCTCCAGCACCAGCTACGGGTCCTGCTTAAATGGTGAGGCCTTATGTTCTTAGAGGTCCATAAATCAAAGCTGAAGCTGCACAGAAGCCATTCAGTTAAGCCAAAGCCGTGGCTCATAAATTATTTCACTGTAAGTTAACCATCTCAATTGTAGGAGACTTTCTGTATATTAATCAGAATTAAATTATTGTTTCTTCCTCAGGGAGAAAAAATGAGGTAATGAAGAAGAAAAAGGAAGACAAAGGGAAAAGGATACTTCTGGATATTGCAAAGATGTCTAAACTTCACTTGCATGATCATCCTCTTTCAGGTTAGGTATCATAGGCAAATTATTACTATAATGCCAAATTTTCCTGAAGAAACAAAGGTCCCTCCCCTTCAAATGCTCACACATTCCCTTAGTCAGCCCTCAATCCTGCATCCATCATCAGGTTCTGATTCCATACTGTTCTGAAAAGTGTTAACTTACTATAAGAAATCTTAAGATTCTTTGTGAACTGAAAAGCAGTGGTTTCATTTTTGTGCTTTGCCCCTCTTTAGAATTTTGTCCCTAGCAGTTATTATGTTCCTGTGACAAAACAAAAGCTCACTACTAGTGTACTGAAATATATCTCACAACCAATCATTAAATGATGGTGATTATTCCAAACTTACACAGTATTACTAATGTCAATGGATTGTATCAAGTGTTGTTTGTTCAACCTGGTATTTGGACTGAGGATATATTTTGAGATATCTGAATATACTCATGAATTTTCTCACAACATTTTCATGTAATGTTATTCCTACCTTTCTCAGTTTGTACATGTTTGAAGTGGTGGTGTCAATCCTGACCAGCAGAGATCCCAGGCTGAGTCCTTCCTTGGAACCTGACAGTCTGCATTTCCTGAATTAACAGGCTCAGCATAAGGCTTGCTCTCACCACCCTAACTCAGGCAAGAAGCCCTTTTCACATTGCTGACTACACATGAGATTCGTGCTAATACACAGAGCTGGTAAGTGTTTTAAGAACAATTAAAGAACAAGGAAACAGTCAATTGCCTAAACTTTGTAATTGATCACAAATGTGGGGAATTTCTCCATCAGAGTCTTTAAATCTGAGCTGGTTATCTCTCAGAAAGGGACAGTCAATTTAGAAGTGGTTGGTGCCCCAACCACTATTTTGCCCCACAGAAATTATGGGGCAAAATAGTTGTAAGGCTGCTTTTATGCAGCAGACAAATGCTGGATTCTCTACCTGGGACAGGGCAGCCCCAGATGTGTGTATAGACTGGGGAATGAGAGGCTGGAGAGAAGCCCAGAGGAAGGAGACCTGGGGTCCTGGTCAATGGCTAGCTGAATGTGAGCCAGC
Source organism: Urocynchramus pylzowi (assembly GCA_013397555.1). Classification (NCBI taxonomy): domain Eukaryota; kingdom Metazoa; phylum Chordata; class Aves; order Passeriformes; family Fringillidae; genus Urocynchramus; species Urocynchramus pylzowi. The sequence continues at coordinate 1,679,193 of VZRH01000295.1, read as the reverse complement.
AGTGCCCTGGCAGCCAGGAGGGCCAACCCTGTCCTGGGACAGCATGGCCAGCCAGGCAAGGGAGGGGATTGTCCTGCTCTGCTCTGAGGTGGCCTCACCTCGAGTGCTGGGGGCAGTTTTGGGCACCAAAACATTAAAAAGAGATTGAGCTGTCAGAGAGTGTCCAAAGGAGGCCACGAGGATGGTGAAGGGCTTGGAGGAAGCTGAGGAGGAGCTCAGATCCCTTGGTCTGTTCAGCCTGGCCAAGAGCAGACTGAGGGCAGACCTCACTGCAGTTACACCTTCCTCGTGGGAGGAAGAGGAGGGGCAGGCCCTGATCTCTGCTCTGTGGTGACAGTGACAGGGCCCGAGGGAATGGCCTGAAGCTGAGGCAGGGGAGGTTTAGGTTGGGTATCAGGAAATGGTTCTTCACCAGAGGGTGGCTGGGCACTGGAACAGCTCCCCAGGGCAGAGGTCACAGCACAGCCTGACAGAGCTCAAGCAGTGTTTGGACAGTGCTCTCAGACACATGGTGTGACTCTTGGGGATGATCCTGTCCAAGGCCAGGAAACAGACTTAGATGATCCTTGTGGATCTTTTCCAACTCTGCTATGATACTATGAATTTTTATCTGGGGAGGGTGTTGTGTATGCCCAGAGATACCTTTTTTTTTTTATTATTTTGCAGAGCTGTGCATCTGTGGGTGGAGCTGTCATTCTGCCTCCCAAGTATCTGTTATGGAAGAGATCTTGAAATGGACTGTGTTATGTAGAAAAAATTCATTCCCTCACTTCCAGCAGCAGCTGATGTGTTAGGAGAGAACTGCCCACCTTAGTTTACAGACCAGTTTGGCCCCACAGCTTGCTAGGCAAACAGGCCAGCACACTCATACTGGTGCCAGGAATGTTGCTACTGATTGTGCTCACCCAACCATGCTGTATCAGCATGTCCAAGACTAGTTACAGCTAATAAGGCTTTATCTGAAGGGAAAAATGAGACCCAAGTGGGATTTATGACAATTCCAAGCACAGAATAAGCAATATGAACAGATGAGCCTCAAAGAATGGTAAGGTGCTCTTTGCATACAAATATTCCAGAGGGAAAAATAAGAAAATAATAGAATGAACTGTAACAAACACCTTTTCTAAATAGAGGTTTTCTGCATTCCCCATGACAGTCAGTTGAATGAGGGAAGAAAAAAAAAAGGAAGAGCAGAAACTGCTTGCAACACAGAAAAACCTTGAGTGCCAAGAACACACTCCAGATTTTTCTAGAGATGCATGGCTCTTATCTCAGTCCTGATTCATCACAGCTTAGTCCCAGCATTATTCAAAATTCAAGGACCTTCCTGCTGCAGGGTTGATGGGTTACGTTCAGCATTGAAACCCATGACACAAATAGCTGCTTAATTATTCAATCCAGACAGGATTTAGTGGTAATGGAAATAAAAATAACAATGGCAAAAATTGCATTGTTTTACATTTTATAGGTGAAATGATTTTTTTCTTTTAACTGTATAATTCAGGACTGTGCACAGGCAGGAGGAGGCCCATATAAAGGAGGGGTTGTGCTGCTTGTGACACAAAAGATTAGCATGCCTATGACTGAAAAGGAGGAAAAGGAAAACACTGCCATAAAAGTGACAGTAGAGGTGAAGAATTGTGGTGAATGTGTAATACACCACTGAAAAGATGCAAACAAAAAGTCTTATCCTATCTACCCTGCTATTCCAAAACACAACCTTATTTGAGAAAAGAAGCTGCTGTTCTCGTTGGCTCACACCATTTGTTCATAAACACAGGCAAGAAATGCTAAAGTGATACAATTACCATAATTATTATCTTTGTTCAGGAAATGCACTGGTGGTTTTCCACTCAGAATTCATTCAGCAGCCCTTGTGGCTGTACCAGTCAGGAGCTAAAGGCATCAAGAACAACTGCTCTGGGAGCAGGCACAGGAAATCTCCACCTCAAATACACCAGCCACACTGGATGTCAAAGCAAGTCACAGACACAGGAGCACCTAGAGGCATGGGTCAGTCCTGTTACAAGGAAGTTGTGTGCAGTAACCAAAGATGCAGTGCCAAACCAAACCTGGCAGACATATGGCACTCCAAGAGCAGGCAAACCCCATGGGAATCAATGGGTCTAAACTGGGGGTTCTGCAAAAGTCACACTTAGCATTTATTTAATTGAGCCCTGTTTTGAAAGCATGCTGTGCAGCAGGGTGGAAATAGGAATCCAAAAGAAGTAACAGGATCACTTTAAATCCAAATCATCACTAAATGCAATGCTGCTGTGCACAGGGGATATCAAATTAGGGGGCTGATTCCAACCAGATTCCTGTCTTTCTGCAGCTTCCCAGGGGATGAGCTACAGGTAGGGCTTTCCTGTTAAGCCCTGGTTAAACAAGTATCTGTTTGAGTTTGGATAGGGCTCAGGGTAAAGCAGGCTAAATTACTTGTTCAGTTGGTGACACTGGCAGTCCTGGTCACTGCTCTCTTATCTTCTCACTCTGATTTGCTTTGGTAACTGGTCTGATGGAAGTGGGGTGGGAGTGTGTGTGTTAAGCCAAAACATTTTTAGCTTAAAAAAACCCAAAAATCTTTCACATGTAAAGTACCCAAGCCAGAGTAATTTAAAAGGCTGAGTTTGGGTTCAAGTTCTGAGTCACATCCAAGTTTCTATCTCCCTCCTGTTCTCCTCCTCATGATTGTTTTTCATCATGTCATTGAAAAAGAGGGGAGCAAAAGGAAAAAAAAAAGTAATGGCAAAGTTGCTAGAATATCCATATACCTGTTTTTGTCTCTCTCTTTAAACATTTGAAAAATTTGAAGTTTTTAAAACAGATTTTAAAAGTTTGGGCTGTATACCTTGCATTTTTCACTACTGTATTTCATCCTGTGCAGTGGTCAGATAAAAGCTGTGTTTGGATAAATTGGGAATAAATGGGCTGTGGTGTGTTCTTCATAGAATTAGCATAAGGGCTGCATTGTCAAACCTGTTGGAGGCAAGATAGAGATGATCATTTTGGCACAAAGATAAAGGATTTCTGCCTGCATGCTGCTAGAAGTAAGGGATTGTTCTACAAGTGACAGTGAAGGAAAGGGAGTTCTGTTGTTTTGTCACAGAAGGAAAAGGATTACTGTGCAAATGATGCTCAAGGAAAAGGATTAGCCCGTGTATGACACAGAAATAAGAGGTACATACATCCTGGAAGGGGCAGGACCATGTGTGTGGTGTTTCTCAAGAAACAAGAATATTGTGGCCAGAGTACACCACAGCTGAGACTGGGAGTCACATGCCAGCACTGCTGGTCTGTTGGGTGTCCTGGACTTTCCTTCAACCTTAGGAATCCCAGCCTCCTAGCTCTAAGATAGATGGTCCTTCTCTACACATGAATAGAGGAGCAGTGTAAGCCTAGGCAGATTGCTGTTGTTGTTTTCTTAGGGAAAAAGAATCAAATATCAAGCTGCATAAGAAAAATATGAGTGAAACAAAAGGTTTTCATTTTCTCCATGGCACTGAGAAGTGTTTCAGTCATTGTCTCTGTGAAAGTAGATATTTACATTTCCACGATGCAGCAGCCATCAAACCCCAACTTTTGGCTGTGCTTTTCTAAGACATGATAGGTAACAGAACATGTTGGGGGTGAGGGCTGTGGTACATTGCACTGGTTTTGTATTGGGAGAAAGGAGAAGTAACAAGGAGAAGATAGGAATTATTTCTACCTTTATTATGCCAACTTCTGGTTCAGGACTTTCCAGTTATTTGGGGATTTGTTTGTTTTCTCACAATGATCCTGACATCCAGTTACTCATAACATGTCACTCTCAAGAGCCCTGCAACACTTTGTACCAGGAACTGCATTTCGGAAAAGGTGAAGCCGGGGTCAAACGCATTCCTGCTAATTGTACCGACTGCAGGAAGGTTATTCTATGGTTGAATTTGCCCTCTGAAGTTAAGGGGGGAAGTTGCTAATTGCTTTTAAGGAGGACCCAGAAAAATGACTGCGGGCTGGCCAAGAGCTCCCTTGGCTCCTCAGGCACACCCGAGATAAGCACGGCTAATCTTTTGGGGGAGTGTGGAATGTGAGGAGGATGTGCAGCTCAAACTATGCAAGGGCTTACAGGGAGATGCACAAAACAACAGTGATAGAAAATGGGTTTCTGCACATCCCTGCATTTTGTACTGCTGGTAGTCACTGAGTAGAAGAAATCTGCTACAGCAACCTGATCTCTTCAAAGCTGCCACCAGTGCAGTGGCATGGCCACTGGCTCTTTTCTGCAGTGTTTCTACAATATTCTGAATGCCCTCAGGCTCCACAATGCCTACATCTACTCTTACCATCATCTGACCAGGCAGCATATATGTTTCATCTTGATCTAGCTTTTTCTTGTAGTTTTCCTGTTTATCAAATCTGCAGTCTCTCTTTGAGTTGAAAAATTCAGGGCAAGGAGAGACAAATAAGGTCTAGTTTGTACAGAATATCACAGAGCAGTCCTGGCTTATTGATGTGCAATATCACAGGGACAACCAGACTCTGCTTTTTTTGCTAAAATTTATGATTGGGTATATCAAAGTAAGTCTCTACCCATCATCCTGTTTTAATTATTTCCTTTTTTCCACTTTCCCCAGAAACCCTAACTCCTCAAACCTTTCCTGCTCAGAAATCCAAGTTCTGAAAACTTCTGCAACGCTATCTTGTTTTGTGAATGTTTCTCTTGCCCGAGTCATCCTGCCCCTTATTGCTGAGAAGTGTAGCCCTGCAAAGGAAGGGTGACTGCCTGGGGCTTGGCAAGGTTTGCAGCTTCCTACCTGAGGAAGTGTATGGGGAAGATCTAAGGTGATGTATTGGCCGAATTCCTCAAGCCTGGGCCGAAATTCATGAATGAGGGAACTGGATAGAAATTTGCAACATCGTGAGATTGCTGAAGTCGCAGAGCTCTTAGTGGCTGCCTCAGGAGATGGAGAAAGCTGTAGCCAATCTTGCTTTAAAAATTACTCTGTCCTTGCTGAAAGAACACCAGAGGCTGTAAATAAGATTTCAGCTGACAAAAGTTCCTCTCTGAGTTCTTTGGGGGGATGTAGCAAAGTTGTCAGACTGACTTTTTGCATTGAGCTCTGGCTGTCATTTCCCTTTGCTTGCTGCCTGTTACTGCTGGGTGCAGGCTCCCATTTGAAGTTCTTGGCTTTGAGAGGGAGCACCTCCTAGGGCACAGTTAGACTGCTGCAAGCACACCCCTTCCAGTATGCCTTTGGTCTTTGAGAACATGAAGGAGGGGAGGAAATTGCCCTGACAATTGAAATTTAGCAGGTCTGGTTCACTGCTCAGTGAAGTTGATGGGAGACTTTCCTTTGGCCTCAAAAAGAAAGGACCAGCAGATTAATTCTGTTTTATGCAAAGAAATAGGTAGAGTAACACCAGCTAATGAAAAGCTGAGTGATACATGTCCAATTTGAAACATGTAACAGGTAAAGGTTACCTGAAAGTGACTTAAATAAGGTTAGGTTAATGTAAGGGGTCTTCAAAATATGCATAAAGCCATTTGCAGCCATTCCCTTGTGCCAGTGTGTGGTCTGGGCCCAAACTTCAGCATGCATCTCTCAGGAGGCAGGTGGTGGCTGTGGAGAAAGTTTCATGGTGGAATCCGGAGAAACTTGGAGTTTTCACCTCAAGTTTCTCTAGTTTTGTAGCAGTCAATGTTGACTTGAACCTGGTACCCATAAGGAAGATGAACATAAACCTCTGAAGTGAAATATGAGATCACCAGCACATGGAAACAGCATCAATGCTGCTGTGCAAGCAGAGTAGCAAACTGTCTGATGCTGCTGGGGAAGAGTGGTTGGCACTGGCCCCAAGGAAGCTGTGGTTTGAGGACAGAAATCACTTAGCTTATGAGTAGCCCACCTTTTACCAACACTCCTTCCCAAAGTAGAAACAGTGAATACAAGCAGCAGTATGGCTGCTTTTCTGTCATGTAAATGCCTAACAAAGATGTTTGCTTGCAAGGAAATGGACCATGGCCCAAACAAAGGTGATGTGGTGGCACTGAGTTCTTACATGATTTTGCTCTTTCCATAGGTTGGTATTTTGCAACTCAAGGTTTCAGTTCAGGCTTACTGTTCAGAAAGACATTTGAAAGCAAGGCAGAGGGAAATCCTCTTCTTGTTAACCCACCTGTATTGCGAAGCTTTCTGTTTTCTCTGTGAAAGATGACGAAATTGCTAACCCAAACAGCTCCCTGCCCTTCATTGAGAGATTAGTGACTTCATCAGCACAAGAAGAACAAACAAGAGTGCTGAACTTAGAGCTTGGCAAGTTCAAAGCCTCCCAGTCTGAGATGAGCAAGCAAGGGAACACTCACAGTAGTGACAGTATTTTTGTCTCTTTAACAAATGAAGGGACTGACAAGCTAGTGATACAGGCTTGGGAACCAATCAGCCAAGCCCATCCCTGGTGTAAACCTGGTATTCCTCCAATTCAAACAATGGAACAGGGGCAAACAAGAAACATCCTTGGTAGCAAATGTGATTAGATGAAGCAAACAGTGAAGACTCTCCTGTAACTGCAGTCCATCATGCAATTAGTTTCCTAACAGCTTCACCATTCAGACAGCCTCTTCCCTGGCACAGTGCCACAGCAGCCAAATAAATCAGCTTTACACACACGGCTGTCAGATAGAACTGCGGCCCCAGCCCTCTGAAGCAAAGCTGGAAGGCTCAACTGAAAGGAAGAGAGGCTGGAATACGTAGGGGAAAACAGTTCAGTGAGGAAAGGAGGATGTAGCCAAACAGCACCAGACAAATACCTGGAGGCATCCAAGAGCCCCTACAGAACAGCAGGGCTTGCAAAAGCAGCTTGTAAGCCAAGGCCCTCGTATCTCTGGCCCTGTCGTTGGGATTAAATGTGATCATTGGGAATAATGGTGAAGTGGAATGCATATTTAATTAGAGAAATCAATGAGCCCAAATGATTGGGAGGGGGCAAATCATTAAGATCCAGCTCCTGCTGCCCCTACTCAGCAATATTTCAGAGTGCCAGCACTGCAAGCGGGTCTGGTGTGTAGCACATCACCAGCAAAGCAAAGGGGACTTCTGTGGCTGCTGCTCTGTATGTGCAAGTGCTGAGAAGAGAGCAGGGAGCAGCATGCTCTGGTCATGAGAAAGCTGCCATCTTCAGAAATGAAAGCAACCAGTAGGAAAGAAATCAATCACTCAGCACTGGGACAAACCTGAAACTCTTGGGCTCAAGGGTTAGTCACAAATGGGCACAGTCACACCACACAGACACATTGGGAAGGATTTTTTTTTTTTTTTTTTCACAGCAGCATTCCTTTGGAAAGCTGGCTGAAAATTATTTGACAGAATCCTTTTTGCCTGTAAACATTATTTTGTCAAAAAAATTTTTTCAGTTTATATGTCAATTACAAAGGCAAAAAAAATCATAGCAGAGATTTTTCTGAAATGTTTTAGGGCTTATTTCAGCATTGTGATCTTAGTGTTTATTTCTCTCATAGTATTTTAGAAAGGGTAGGGCAGGAGAGTGAAAGTAAAACTCAGCACCTAACTTCTGACTGAGTGCCAACATTTCATTACACTGGCCATTTTCACTTCATTTTCTTTTGGTTTTATTGTATACTGAAATTTTAAAAATCATTTCTGGGCAACTGTGTTACTTAGTGCTCATGAAGCTCAAGGAAAATGTTTCCTAGCTTCATACAAGCAGAATTAAAAGGGGGCCCAGATTATTTTAGGGGCTTAGAGACAAGGAAGCAGAATTGGCATTTTCTGTAATATATGCAAGAGCTGACTGAAAAGCTGTGAAGTTTTGCAGTAAGTAACATTGTAAATCTATTTGGTTTGTGGCTGGGAGGGGGAAAGAGATGAAAATTAACCAATAAAATGCTTCACAAAAATATTAGGCTGATCTGAATCAAGAAAATAAATTATTTAAATTCCTTGGAAAGCTTGGCTATGTAACATGCCTTATAGCTCCCTTAGAAAACTGTGGAAAGGAAGGGATTTTCTTGCAACAACATTTTGGGATTAACTGAGCTATTTTGCCCGAGGCATGATTTAAGGTACTTTCTTATTAGGCACAATTCATGTCAGTTTTTGCATAAGAAACCCCAATCTGCAACTATTTCTAGTGTAATACCACTGAAGTTAGTGAGTTTACACTAGGGATTAATTTGCTCTCATCCTGTTTCCTTCACTTTATATTTTTGCCTTGGAGAACAGAATTACCCCAACTTAGTTATTTATCAGATGCAGAAATTGGCACTCCTTTGGAAAAGCATTAAAAGCCAATTACAAGAGATCCTGCTCAAGGTGATTCCTGTCACACCAGTGTAAAGCAGTGCAGCACTCGTGATCATTTTAATTGATACTTTTAGATGAAGTGATCTTGCTTGCTGCAAACCAGCTGAATTAAAAATAAAAGTAGCATTTGCATATTAATAACTAACTTCTCCACTTGAATCCATGCTACCATTGGAACTACCATTGACTCATAATCCAGATCCTAAAGTACTTCCAGTAACACAAAGACTTTGCACCCAGTGTTTGGCTTCTGAGGTTTTTTGAAGACAAGACACATCCTATCTCATGGTAATTTTTGTTTCTTTATCTAAAGCAAAGGATTAGGTTTTTTAGCAAGTGAAAAAGAAAATATATTGGTCTACAAATAAATCTAAAGACTTATAAAGATGTTTCAGTATTGCTAAGATGCTGTTAAACTACTCAGTCATCAGATCTAAAGATATTTTAGGGTATGTTTAATTTAGTGGAAGATGTACCTCACATTTAAAATTGAGCCAGTGTTCTGTGTAACATTGATCATTTTCAAATTATAGTTGATAAAAATATAGTTGTAAATTATTTTAAGCACCTGGTTGTATGTTTTCACTTTTAATTATAAATTTACAGGTTCTGATGTGTTCTAACCACTGGTACTGAAGCCAAATCCACTGGGAGTTGGAACTCTTCACAACAGGCCTGACACAGAATCCATTAAGCCTTTTGGTTTGAATTGCACTGGGTTTTTGTTACATTTTTTGTCTGTATGTATAAAACTAGAAGATAAATATATTAATCACAAGAACCAGACTGAGATTTCAAACTTATTTGCAACAGGGTAAGTCAAAGTAACTTGAATGAGGCCAAGGAAGTTACTCTGGATTTACATTCCACAGTGTAGCCAATAAAAAATGTGAATAAGTGCCAGTTAGGACAATGTTTGATTATTTTTTCATGTACCTTCAGTGAAGTGAATATTAAATTTTGACCAGAATGCCATTTTCTATGGAAAAATGGAATTTTATATAGTTGCAAAGCATTCCATCTACCTGAAAGCTGTTTTCTTCAGAAAAACTGTCCTGATAGAAATTTTCTGACCTTTTTTATGCCAAACTCACATTTCATACAAATAAGATGTTTCTCAGCAGATATTTGTGAGAGACCAAGCCAGTGAGCACACAAGTACATGTCCCTACTTAGTTACACTTGGGATTCTTGGTGTAGAAAACAAGGGTGGGACAGCATCTGAGGTGCTATGAGAGCAGCTGGGGTTTAATTCAGAAAAGCACCTAGATTTTTGTTTCCAGAAATAATAAAACCACACCAAATTTCATTTCAGATTGAATAAAACAGTACTATTTTTATTCTTAAGGAAACCTTTCTGGACATTCCTTACCCTCACTGTTGTGGAGTCTGGTTTCTTTTTAAACAGAAAATGAAAATTTTGAACTGCATGCTGTAACTATGCTCGCAGTTTGAACTGAATTTTATAGGTCTGAAACCACACTTCACAGAGAATAAGGTGATTGCATGAGAAAAATCTGAATCTGGGGAGGACTCAGAAGCCTTGGCTGAGGATCAGGATCACTCTGTGACTGAGGATAAGTCACCTAGGGCAGACCTTCACAGGTATCTGCCTTCCAGAAAAGCAGTATTTTGAAGATCTCAGCCACGCTTTGTATGAATTCTATGATGACATCTTTGGATAAATAGACGAAGGACCAGCTGAATTAAGGTATCAGTGCAAATCTAAAGAGCAAAGGCTCCCCTGACACAGTGCTTGCTTTACTGGAAGCAGTGCAGGCAACACCTGATAGTATTTCCATGTAGAAACCCCCATCCTTTCCGTGCAGAAACCCCCATTCCCCAACACATAGCATTTCCTACAGACCACTAAACCTGCTCATTTTCCCATGCCATGTGCAGCTCTATTTTCTCGATGCAAGGACCAGCACTGCCCAGTCCTGGATCCTCCTCTCTCTGCAGCCTTGCTTTGTGCGCTGCCGCGGCCGGGGCCGGGCAGAGCTGCCGGGGAAGAGCTGCGGGCTGCCGAGGAGATGGATGGGCTCGGAACCCGCTCTGCCGCCGAACGCTCCCAGCTCGCTGGAAACGGACAGAGCTGCTGAATTTCAGCCATTGATCCGCTGCCCTCCCCCGTCCCTCTCTTTCTCCCTCTTCCATTCTGGCCTTGCCCGCGGGTCCTGCTGGCGGCTGGAGGCGCTGCCTGGCTGGGGCAGGCTTTGGTGGCAGCTCCGGGAGCTGGGGAAGCGGTGACGCAGGGAGGGGTGCAGGCTGCTTTGGGCTTACAGTGCCAGCTTTCTGTGAATGAAACTCGGGAAAAAAANAAAAAAAAAAAAAAAAAAGTAAAATCAAGCAGCTGTAGCTGCTGTCAGAGCCATTCCATAGTAGCTAAGTGCATCTGCTTTTTCTCACCTCCAAAATGAATCAATATGGCTTTAGATGATTTCCCTGATGCCTGGATTTCTTGCCTTATGCTGTTGTTAGCCCAGACATGCAATTGCTTGGTCATTCCTGCATTGTCTTTTCAGTCTCTCTCTCCTGGTTTCTTCTTGCTGCTTTCTCTTATAAATACATATAAAATACTCAGCAGAGCAGCTTGGTTTTGCTCATATGTCGTTTCCTCACACACAGTTTGGCAGTCTTTGCAGTCACACACACACTCACTACAGTGTCTTAATACCTGTCTGCCTGGCTCTCTCCATCCCTCTCCCCCTCCACACATACACACACACCCTGCCTGGCTGATTGCTGCCTAAGCAACATCTGCTTATCGGGAGTTTTTCTCCTGATGCAGTGGTTACTGGGGAAGTGCTCAGGTTTTCTTGCAACTCTGTCTGTCAAAGATATTCATGCTTTAATTCTTTTTTTTTAATAAATAATTTCTTGGGTTCTGGGGTTTTTTTTCTCTCCCATACAGCTTCACACACCCCCTCCCTTTAGGCAGGCAAATTTGAGTGTAAACCTACCACTACTGCTAAAAATAAAAGACCTCCACACAGATTAAACCCATGCTTTGGGGCTGCCCCATTTTCCTAGATCCTGCCTAATCTTGGATTTGGATTGTTCAGAACATGAGGTATCACTGATGATATAAATAGCCTTCAGAAATGCTTATGCCTCATCTGGGTATATTGACATACAAGTGATCTGCTCAGAGAAACCTGCAGTCCATCAGTGCAGCTGGCTGAGGCAGGAGCCCCCCAGTCCCCTTGTCACTCCAGTGGTGCATATAAACACATTAGCTGCTTATTTCAGGCAGAGCCCTCAGCTTACAAATCCAAACTGCATTTGCCAGCATCGTCCCTTATTTGTATTTATTTCTCTTCGCTGTGTATTGCTGTCTCACGAATTTTGCATTTTGAGGTGCTTTTCTGTGCCCAGCCACCCGCTTGAAGCACGTAGGAGATCATTACTGGCTTCTGATTAGCACAGCGCATTTGAGTGGCGTGCTGGAGGCAAAAATTTGAAGTGCATCAAAATGCAAATATGTCCCCATTGACCTCTGGAAAAAACATGTTACATCACAAAGTACTTTCAAAGAAAGCCAGAAAGGAAGAGGAGAAAGAGTATGAATTTGCAAATATTTGCGATACTAAAAAAAAAGTTAATCAGGCATTGTTAATTAGAAGCTTGAATTCTGTGTAGCACAAACAGCTTTCATTTCTTTAAAAAGTGAGAGGGGAGGGACCAGATGATGATACTTCTGCCCATTTTGTGTCTCACTCCACGTCCTCTGCTACTGAACCACCAAAGTGAATGGGGTTGATTGTGGTGCATATTTTTTCAATCTGCCATGACTCAAATATGTAGTCTAATACATGGCAATGGCCCAAAAGAAGAGACACAGAAATTATTCATGATCCTTCTTTCAATGTGAAAGACTCCTTCTATAACCTCAGATTAATAACTCTGCATTTAAGAAGCAAATTATTTTCACCAAGAAAAGCCAGAAGCAGCCAAATTTGCCTGGAGAAAGTAAGGGTGGTATTAAGGCAAGTGACAAATCTGCAGTGAGATATGCCAGAGAGCTGTACTCTGGGGAAAAGATGCAACATTACCCGAGTTATTTGAGCTGGTTTCTCTTTTACCCTCACTAGTAATAGTGAACATACTCTTTCACTATGGAACACTGCAGAAAGACATCAGGTTACACTAGGAAAAAAATAGTCCCATGCCCCAAAAGGAAAGCTTACAGCCTGCCCTGATCCTTAGTCTTCACAATGCTTTACTTACTGCAAATACTTGTTTGCCTGGAGGCATCACTTCTCTCTTATTCCCTGACACAGAACCAAAAATGTGTCATCCCAAAGCAAGAAAATTGTTTTCAGGTAACCTACCCCATCCAAGCAGGAGTTTGTACAAGAATTCAGTACTTGCTCAGTGTTGAAATTAGCACTGCTGGTGTAATGAGGGCAGGGGTTAGGGCACCCTCTGGGCCCCTCACTGCCTTCTGCACCGCTGCTGTTTGGTGTTTGGGGGTGGAAGGAAAGCCATGCAGCGATGCACAGCTGCTTCTGACTGCACTCAGTAGCACTTCTTTTTATTCTTCAAGCCTTTTGAGTGTCTAATGTGATGACCACTAGCTTCTAAAAAGCACGTGGAAGAAGCAGCAGGAGCTCCCCAGGACTCCCAAAGGTTGTTTGCCATTGCTTGGCTGGTTTCTGTCTGGCTATTGCTTCATTGCACTTGATCATAAACAAAAGCTATCTCATGCTAATGACCATGGTGCCCACCCTAATCATGCATTTGAAATATCAATAAAAATAATTATGTCATGTGACCGCTTTTTAACCAGCTGTTTTCAGGACTTTAGACCAGTATTATAAAAGGCGTGCATTTATAAATTATTAGTCTTGAGCACATAAGCACTGCATACTATGGGGAGCACTTTTGTAGCACTTTAAATTAATTTATTGTTATTCATTCCAGCTGTCTGTGATGTAAACCTTTGGCTATAAATTTGTACCATCATCCAACATACCATTAAACTAAAGTGGTGCCCGTGCTGGAACATATAATAAAACATATGAATAAGATTTCTGTGGGGACACTTTTTTAAAACTCTCTTCTCAGTTAATAACACAAGAAAACTATGAGATAACATAGTGACCCTGTAACTATGAATTCTTTAAAATATGTCTGGTGGGGGGAGACTTTTAGAGTTGCACTTCTGTTGAATACTGACTGAATGTTTTTCTTTACCAGATTGTTTCAATTCATATCCTATCTCGAGCAAAAGGCTTTGTCTGAAGCTGTCATGACGTCACCAGCTGAGACTGCCAGAGGACTTTTGCTGGACCTGAACTTCTCTACAGTGGAAATAGCTCCTGACCACTGAATCACAGCAGTACAAGAGCAGAGCAGTTCTACTGTCTTATCTCCTCTGCAGGCAAACATTCTTTCTCCTACAGATCACCATACGGGTAACAAAATTTTATCAGCATGACTAACACCATAATGCCTTGATCCACTTAACGGCATAGATATGTTTTGTACCAGCCCATTGAAAGATAGAATTTCCTAAAATTTAAAGCAAGTTTTGATCATGAAGTGCTCTACCAAGTGGAGTTAGAACCACCCATGGCTTTGCTCTTGCCTTATAGGTCTCATCTTGCCCTTGTGCTTGTTAATACTTTTTATCACTTTTGTGACAGATGACTCTATTGAGCCTGTTTGGAGGAAGTCTTGCCCATCTCAGTCTTCCATTCCTACCAGTAAAAGTTTTGCTGCTATTTTGCACTGATTTAGGCTCCTGATGTCAAATACAGCTATATGAAAAACAGAGACAAAAATTTGAACTTCAGATACTCGGCTGAAATAACAGAGCACAACTTCCTTAATTTGTACCATCTGCTCATATAGGCTGTGCTTGTCAGGTCTAAAGCTTTCTGAGTCATTCATCCAGTAGCAGGACTTCTGGAAAATTGACTGACAGTGGAAAATGGTACTCATGAAGAATAAATTTTGTATTATAACTAATTTCATAAACTATTACTTAGATGGAATAAAGTTTTCTGTTCTTTTATTTCTAAATCTATCTGAAATATCAAAGTTTGGGAATCTGAGGTTTTGATTTGGAACCATCTGTAATCAACAAGCAGGATGTCTGAAGTGCTTGGGAATATGTGTACACCAATAACTGCCCTTTACAGGCAAATACCAATTTGACAATAGGAAGCATTGACAGAGAATTTTATTTTGATACAATATCTAGTTCAGTTGTTCAAAATTATTGAAACATGTTTTGTAGAATCTTCACAAAGGAGCCTCGAATGCACTCCAGAACTGAATTCTGCTCCAGATAGTTGGACCACGCTGGTGCTCTCACAAGAAGATTGGTACCTGTTGGATGACATGTACCCAAGGCTAAATGACATATGGACACTCTTTTTGAGGCTGATTTGCATGCCATGGCAAGACCCTCATGTGAAGCTCTGCACAAGAGGAAAAGATAGCAGTGGGATGGAGTATCCAGAAGTAACCTGAGCTTCAGCTACATTTTTGGGAAAGTAGGTGGGAGATCAGATTTACCTATCCATGTAATCCATGTCCTTCTGAACAAAACATAAAGCACTATCAATTTGCACTTTTATATCACTTCCAATGAAACAAAAACAGTTACAGAAATCTTCTGCCTGTTTACACAATGTCTTTTTGCCTAGATGTAGGATCTTCACCAGAGAACTAGGAACCAGGGAGTTAATAATAGTGTAAGCTTCTCTGAAACTGGAGATTAGGACAAGAGATATACACCAGGTGCCTGAGAGGCCAAAGGATGCTGATTCCTGAGCTGGAGGCTGGGCTTTAGCTGTTCTCTCAGCTGAGTCTGAAGACCTTAGTTGTTACAGTAGTCGGGGTGGTTAACAGACTCTCCCTTCCTGCAGACATCCTCTATTCATATTGAGTTTCCTTTAAATATTCCTACAAATATTCCATGCCCTGCTACTTCCCGCTTTAGGGCTAGGCTTCACCAGCAATTTTTACATTCTGTCTGAGGATACACACAGACCAGCTCCTGGGTTTTGGTGATGTGTTAATGTGGAGCCATTTTGCTGAGATAAAATGTTATTTACTTCATGATTTTTTTTTAACTTATTACAAAAGAAGAAAACTTGGTTGCGTGAGAAAAGCTATGGAGAGCTTTCTTTTTTTATTAATGGATTTATCACTGTCACTGCATGTGTTTTAACTTATTTAAGAAGAGCTTCCTGTCTTGTAGCACATAGCTTATAATTAGTCTGTAATGTAGATGGTCTCAGAAGAAGGGATTGAGTTGGTTTAAGTTACAGTAGCTAACACAATAGTATTCATCTCCCAGCTGCTAATTAATCTGTTCAGCTATCTGTACCTTCCTTTCCTTACTCATTACTTAGAGAGAAGGTCCTTTTTTTTTTTTTTTTTTTCCTTCTTAGTTGAACTGTAATCTTTCAGGAATTAGCTGTATTGACTTCATTCTACTGAAGTTTGTTCAAGTCCTCTAAAGGTGCCTCATGGAGGAGGAGAAGAGACATTTATCTTTCATTTCCTCATTTCAGCTGATGCTGGAATAGCTGCTGTATACGCATGATTCATTTTTCCTTGTTTGGTGGGCCCAAGCTCCTTAGTCCATTACAGTGCCCAGCAGCTCCAGCCAGGCCCGAGGGTCTCTCTGTGTGCTGAACTGCCCAGAAGCCCCCTGCACCTACACAGGTGTCCTGGACATGACAGAGGACGGTGCGTGGATGCCAAGAACTGAAAGCATCAGAAAGGTTCCCGGCTGCAGCTCTGCAATTTGCTGAGCTGCCTCAGGACAGGCACACTGCTCCATGAGGGGTACCCTCACCTCCCATCCACAGCTGCCCCCAGAGGGCTGTGTGAAGAGCACGGGAGGAGGGCTGGGAGCCTGTTCCTGCCCAGCTGAGCTCAGGGACACAGGACCTTGTGCAGTGCAAGGGCTCCTGCTGCACTCCGAGTCCTCGCAGCAATTGCCATCCCTGCATCATCACCCCCTCGCAGGCATATGCTCGCCTTTGTGCTATGTCAAAATATGCTTTAAAACCCATTTCAGCAGCTAGCTCACTTAGTTTCCTTGCCAGGAGATGTTAATTACTGTGGTGCAGTCTTCTGTTTTCCGTGGCACAATAACAATTAATTTACACCATTGGAGAAACACTTACACTTTTTTTATTAAAAATCAATAAAACCAAATCAATATAGCGTAAAGTATACAATATCAAAATTAAAAGCTCTTGTTTTTATACTTGAGCATCCCTAATAAAATTCCACTGTTGATTCAAGCATCTTGTCTATTCTAATCTAATGAGAAGCTGTCAAGTTTCTTTTTAGCATTTTGGAAATGACTAAAAATGGCTGTCCCAGTACTTGGCAAAAGAATGCAATAATTAACCCCGAGTTGTAAGTCAATATGATGATGCAAATGCTGCTGCATTCATCTCTCTGCATTGCATCACCTATGCACCTGGCAGTCCATGGAATCCATTTTGAATCGGGATGGAGGTTAGCTTTTATTTATAGCTGTAATTAGAAAAACACTAGCACTAATGGAGACTGCTCTGTTTCTTGAACATGTCACACAGAGTAAATTCCACAGCAATTTTTGCATTTTAGCAGGTCAAAGAGTAAAACAAATTAATTGCTTCATCCTGGGACAACCTGTTTATTCTTCAGCATCTGATGATTTACTGGAATATTGATTTCAAAGCTTTTCAGGGAAAATTATCTCGGATGTTTTTCTACTACTGCTCCAACTACACAAGGTGCTGCAGAGCCTGGGAAGGCAGCTCATGCCCCTCATCTCATGGTTCCTGCTCTCCCCTGCAGCAGGGGCCAGGCAACACCAACATTTCCATTTTTTTGGAGTCCCACCACAGAGGGGACAGAAGCTCTGGGATCTGCTCAGCAGTGCTCCAGCCCAGAGCAGCACCAGGTAAGTGCTTCCCCAGCCCACAGTGGGATGTGCCAGGCACAGCACTGAGGAACACTTTGCCCTTTGCTGCACAAGCTCCTGCTGTGGTTTGCACATTTCTGAGTGCATCCACAATAGGCACAGCTGATTTTTAGGAGCTAGCCAGAACAGAAAGGAACAAGGTAACTTTAATCCCTGTTGGATGGGCAGATCACCATTTCCTTTCCACAGAGAGAACCACCATGAGTTTGAGTTTGATGTGGTTTTTTTAACAGCAAATTGATAGATGGTCCTTTTAAATGTGTGAAATGATCCAGAGATGACAGCAGGTTTTTCAAAGCCATTAGACAACTTGGATAGCCATGGCAGTGGGCTGGGAGGACAAGTGTCACTGAGATAAAAATGCATTAACTAGACTAATTTAAAAGGGATGGAGAACTCACACAAAAACACCAGAAACTCCTATTTTGTTACAGTGGTACTGGGAATCTAGACATGATAACTAACATCAAAAATAAAGAGACTTAAAATCAAAGTTCTTCAGATTGGAATATTTGGCTTGAATTGCCTTTAGAAATTCCAAAATGTGGCAATATGCTACTGAGATACTGAAAAATATTGTAACCTGTTGTCTGTACGTGGCACATGTGCATGCACCAGTGTTCCCTGCTGTAGCAGAAGCTGTGATGTAACCACCATTTTGTTACCATGATGAATGAGTTTAAGGTTTCTTACTACTACAAGAATATACATTAGTCCATTCTGAGTTTTGTGTGTGGTGTTAAATGTTTTTTTAAGTTCTGTTCTCTGTGTGGTAAAACATGCTCCTGAATGACTTTCTGGTGGCTGTTCCAAGCTAAGACAAGCTCTGTGAAGGTAGGATGATTATTTGCATTATATAAGTCTTTCAGACACTTGAAATATGGGTCTTAAACATATTATTAACTTCAGACACATTAGTAAGTCCCACCAAAGTAAAAAGGATGTGCTTGAGGGCATTGATGACTATCAGCTAAGAAAAAAGCTGATAGATCTTGTTTCCTTCACAGGGATAATTGATTACTTGTGGAATAACTTCTCTCAGGAACTATCACTTGATCTGTATTTGAAATGTATAGGGAGTGTGCTGTATGTTAGTAATCTCCTACTACTGCAGAATTGATGAGTTTCAATAACACTCTAGTATTTGCACATAGAAACAGATGTTCTGTTGGACATCCCACAACAGAAAATCAATAGTAGGTGAGCCATAAGCAGTCCTTCCCTCTGACAGGGCTCCATGGTGACAGCTGTGCAGGAATGAACCTGCCATTGGGCTGGACTAGCACAGTGACGTTAGGACTAGAATGTTTTTGGGGCAGGTTTATCATATTCCCACTATTTGGAAATCAAGTAAATTAGATGCTTTGTATGTCTCCAGAGGAGCATCCTGCTGCTCTCCACCCCAGGCTGCAGCAGGCTGCCTTTCAGGCATTGGCATGGACCTGGACTGCATTTCTGCATGGATGAACCAGGTAAAAATGCAGTAGGGGAGGCTCTGAAGGCACACATCATAAGATAGTAACTACCCCAAAGATCTGACTGTTTACCTCAGCCTGACAAAGGATGGCTAGGGTAAGAGGCAGGAATAAAGTAGTAATTTTGCTTTTATCCAGAAGTTTATATAGAATAAGAAGTAGAAACAATGGTTTTTCAGAGGTTATAAACACTTAAGAACATTCAAAGGTCTTCTGGAATAGAAGATGGTTTTGAGGCTTTAAGTATTTCACTGGTCCTCTCATTCAGGTAACATAGCATGGCACCATGTGAATGTGTAAAAGGATTTCCAGTGATACTCCTTACTTTCTTTTAATGGATGTCATGACACAGAAAGAAATATTAGATGCAAGCAAGCCCTATGGTTTTGATTGTGGTTAGTCTGACGGTTCTGGTTTGCCTTAAGTGGAAGCTGATGAACAATGGTTTAAAAGGAGAAAGGAAAACAGCCTCAGCACTGAGGTCAGCCAGCCACTTCCTACACCCAGCTGTTTCAGTTTATTTTTTTAATTAAGTTTGGCTTAAATTAATGATGACAGTTTAAAGAGAACTCTTTCACCTATTTAGCTTACTTTACATCTGAAACCAAGTCCCTTCTGTCCAATTGCATTTTGTTACAAGATTTGCAGTTAGGTTCCTAAGAGTCCCTGGTTTCTCCCCACTTTATTTTGTCATCTCTCTGCTCAGCCATTGCCCTCTGCCCTTTTGTGCCCTTTCAGAGGAGGGCTAAAGCTATTGCTGCTGCGGTATGGAAACAAAGTGCCTCCTAATTGATCGTTAATACTGCTGGAGTGTGAGGATGTTGGGAATTGCTAGATCAAGCCCATTTACTCCAGCTTCTGGGTCAGCCCTTCAGATGCAATAAATCAGAATCCCTTCCTGCCTCCTTCACAGCTCAGTGTAGGTTTGCACCACAGAGGAGCTGGGTCAGGGGCTCTGCTCTGCATGAGCATCAGATCTCTGCTTCAGAATAGTGGTAGTTTATTTCCAAAGCCTGAGAATTAGCAACTCTAGTACTACTATAATTATCAGCAATTTAGGTGATGGAGGGGAGAAACAGAAGGTTTAATTTTTCAGAAAGAATGCAGTGTAAAACAAGTTTTCTAATCCTGTGAGATGCCACAGAGTTACGTGAGTGGGTACAGTCCCAATGGGTTTTCCAAGCCTGTAGAGGCCCTGCATTTTTAACAAAATATTCTCTCCTATGGGGGTTTTGGCTTCATTTGTGTGGGGATTACTTAAGCCTGTCACAACTATCAGTTTAAACCTTCTCTCCAGGCTTGGCTACTTTTCTTTCATGATTAGACCAAATTTTTTTTTTTTTTTTTGACTGGGAGACCTCGCCCTAGTATTTAAGGTGAGAGCTGATGACTCATAACCAAAATAAGAAATGAAATGCCACTCCTTACACCTCTCCCCATTTGCTAGGAAAGCAGTAGGAATTGCATCATCACTCATTGCAGAGAGAAGTGTAATCGCTATGGGGGGCAGCCCTCTGCAAATAGTGAAAACCTTGAGGACTTCTTAAATTAAAAATAATCCCATGGCCTGAGTGGTACCAGGTTTGGAAATTCATACAAGACTACCCAGGGATCTGCAGTCTTGAGGAGGCTGGCAAAACCAGACAGACTTGTGGTGGTTTGGTCATTCGTTGGTCAGAACCAGATTGTGTCTCATCCACCTCGCCCTTCCCAGTGAAAGTGAGCAGAGGGAGGGCTGCACGTAGTACTGAGATAATGACAGGACAGTCCCACACCCCACCCAAATCCCTGACAGAAATCAGCCTGTGCTGGGAAGAATGGCAGAGGATGCTCTTTTGGGTGAGTCTTTCACTTTTTTGCAATATGGTTCCTAAGTTACAACTCAGTAATGGTGACAAGTGTTTTGTGATGCCTAAATATAGAAATGTTGTACATTTTTGCCATCATACATATTCTTACTGAAATGACTATATGGCAGGTCTGAGATCAAATGCAGTCTGTAGATATTAGGTGAAATCTGTAGAAGTTTCTGGACCAAATTCAGTTAAGATAAATAGCTATGTGTTGGCATACAAAACTGCCAGGAACTGACATTAATGTCAAAGAAATTTGGTACTTTATATGCATGTAAGTCATGGGTCTAAAAACAAAAGCAGTTGAGAAAATGTCCCTATCTCTGCTCTCCTCCAAAAGTATCTAAACCATCTGGTTTACTCAGGATGTCTTTTTCCTCCTTCATTATTAAAATATTTAACTCAAGTTTTAGACAAAAATAGAAGCATTTGAAGAATGTAATCACATGTTGTTTTCTTCCAAGAAAATCTGCAGAACCTACTTCACTGAACTTTGCACAAATTCACAACTAACTTTGACTGACATTGAGCAATGGTTTTTTTAATGTTCCTCTGTGATGAAAGTATCTTCTCTTAAAAAAATTACCCAGCTGTATTTCTGGTCTTTGTCTAAGGTGTTAACAGCCAGACACTAGCACCTTGTTTTCAATTTTTCCTGTCTTGGAGACACTACTTACATTTAGGTTTTTCTTTTACTGGCGGTAGCCACAATGGTCTGGGCTTTAATCACCAGCAGCTGTAGAAACGAGAATAGCATTGGAAAAGCAAATGTTGTCCCCTTGAAGATCAGTTCAATTCACATCTGCATGTGCACTTTTTTCCTAGTATTACGCTCCAATTTAGTAAGGTTTTGTATACCTTGGGAACTCATTCTTGGCTCTCTTCCCACATTTGAGTTAAAATCGTGTGTAAAATACTTATTGTGCGGGGAACAGTGATGTGAACTGGGAAGAATATCTTTTGTCTGGCTTATTTCAAAGTAAAATTATACAGAATTTAGCTTATTGTTTTGCCATAAACCATAAACCTCCACAAAACTCCTTCTGAAATTAACCAGACTAGGTGTGCTAGCCAAGCCAAACGGATGCAGGAGTCTAACAAAATTCCAGCTTGATGTGATATTTAATCTATCCAGCTTTTCATGCTGTAGCTCAATGGTACAACACAGAGGGGATTTGCAGACTCTGGACCATGGAAAAATCTATCACTTCCTGATGTCCATCCCACCTTTCTGGCAGAAGATACTGGAGCAGGGTGGCAGAAGGGATAGTTTCCATCCCACCTTTCTGGCAGAAGATACTGGAGCAGGGTGGCAGAAGGGATAGTTTCCCTGCTCTTGGGCCACCCCAGTTCACAGCACACAGTGTACTCATTCCAACATCTATTGATTTCAATTGATGTTAACAGGCTGGGCTGTGAGCTGAAGCAGGAGGGATCTCTGGTTCATGACTCCTGTGGGGTTCAGAAGAGCTGAGGTTATCACCTCAGAAGTAACCTCTTTAGCCACCAAAGTTGAAGCTGATTCAATCATGAATCAGTGCCCTTAATTAATTCTCCTTTATAAAAGCCCAAAACAATCATACCAATGTCAATGCAAACTGTCCCAGATGAGAGTTTGATTGTTTCCTCAGTATAAATAAAAAAAGTAGTTAAAAAGCTAAAAACTGAATGGCTCCTTGGGGGAATGGATTGGGTCATTAATATATCACACATATGTCAAAAATCTTGTGCTAACAATTTAACCTCACAGCTTCTTAAGACAAAAATAATTACTAGTCTGAAAGAATGACTTACCTTCTCAGTATTCCTGAGATTGGCCTTCTCAGATTCCATGCGTTGGCTGAAATTTAAGAATGCATTTTAAGTAAGAAAAATTGTGCCCCCAATAAGTTCAACTACACTCACATATTTTTGTGCATCAAGGTTTCCCTTCTCTAAAATAAAACAATGACTCACCTCACAAGTTGGCCGTAAATAGCTCAAGAACATCACTGCTACCTACCAACTCTCCCCAGTTTATCTCTAAATAAAGAAATCCATCTTTTCTATAGGTCTATGTATAGAGTAGTCTTTCTTACTATCTGGATAGATCTCTCTACTTGACATAGTCTTATTTATTCTCAATCCTGCATATTTGAGACCTGTGAAGAGATATGCAAACTCTAAGGGACTGTATAAAGTTTTGGTAGAGACTAAATTCTGAAGACTAGTGTGGTTAGGTCAATATTGTTTTACTGTTCAGTGCAGCCATATTAAAAGAGGTTGTAAAGGAGAAGTCCTATTCCAGGAAAAAATTTTCTTACTTTGGTCCTTGGATGTCCTTATATCCCCCTGGCTTCATTAGAATATGTCTGCAAACACTATTTCTGTGTGCAAGGCCTCAATGCAGGAAAGGGCTGATGGAGGTATCAACTGGAAGAATTGATCACAATGAACAGGAAAAAGCTCTTACCCCAACCTATCCCAAGGGACTACACCAGAGAGGGAAACCAGGACACAGGTCCATGGGGTTGCACTGAATTGTGTCGACAGTGCTCTGGGCTCAGTCCTTTGCAGGGGATTGGCTGTGCCAAAATAGATAATTGTGGGCCTCCCCAGTCCATCCAGTGCCACAAGTGCCCTCACCACACCTACAGAAAAGAGACACTTCTGTTCAAAGTGCCCACAGGGATAAGGTGCACAGACAGCCACCAGCATGGCACAAAAGCAGCCTGCTTCCCCATTGAGTGCTGTGGGGCATGAGGAGCTGCAGAGGCACTGGGGAGCACAAACCCCAGTGAGGTACTGCTTGCCCAGCCTCAGGTTAGGGAACAAACTTTGATGTAATCCAAGTTCTTTCGTCTCTGGTGTGGTGCCTGGAAGTGAAGCTCTGCATGGGCTTGATCTCCATGAACGAGTGCAGAGGCAAATGTGTCTAAGGTGGGGGCAACTGGACCAGAACAGAGGCAAGCAGGGGCATGGCCCAGATGCACACTCAGTCAGAGAGGGCAGCTTCACTGCCGTGGGTTGCTTCCCACAAATATCTACAAGCTCCCTGGCACATAGCAAGCAAGTGATGGTAAAGCAAATTAACTGCTGTTTGAAATTTGATTTGTAGCTCTTTTTTTCTTTCTCTCTTTCTTTTTGTTTAATAACTGTGCTTCACTATGACACCTGGGAATATTTGTCTTGGTAATGATTAGGGCATAAAACCTCTGACAGCAGGATTCTGCAAAAGGAGGTGGGGGCAACCCAGTTCTCATGCAGCAGCCTCACAAGCCTGGGTTTCATATAGCATAGCTGGATGTTTGAATGAAAGCAAAATAATTCTTCAAGTTCAAACTAGGGCATATTTAATCGTCTTTGGAAGTAGCAACACAAAATAAGCCAGTGTGCTTTTAAAGAGAAATCTAATAGAAGTAGATGAGCACATGCCAGCCAGCCCTGCTGAACCTGGCCACTGCTGTGCTCCACAAACAGATTTTGTCCTGGGAGAGTGGCCGGGAGCACAGCTGTGCCTGTTAGCTGTGAGCAGAGCCCCTGCTGAGACGCAGCCAACAGGTTGCAGCAAACAGAGCTAGCAGGGAAAAGGTTTAACAGTGCTCAAACTGGGAGGGGAAAATCTCCTGTGAATCAGCCTCAGCCTGGGCCACCTGTAATAAATGAGTGGGCTCATCAGCAGGCCTCTCTCACAGAGGCAGGGCACTGGGTGCTGTCAGTGCCACTCTCCTTCTGTGCTGGATTTTCATCCTTTATAAAACCCAAACTGAAACATTTTTGGCTGTCAGCCTGGCAAAAGGCTGGGGCCTGCAGGGATAGGGTAACCCAGAGTGTGGGGCAGACCCTGCCCAGTGTACAGCTGTGGGGTAGTGATGGTCTGGGGATACCTACCAGAACGCACAGGGAGAGCTGGCAGGGATGGCATTAGCAATTGGAAAAAGCAATGTTTGGGGTTTTTTCAACTATTTAAATACAAACTCTTAGAATCTGGCAGGTGTTTTACAGAATGTAGTTACATGCACTTAGGTGACAACTGCATTTTAAGCCTCTGCTTTCCTTGCAGGAAAGCCACCACTGAAAACCTGAGCCCAGAGCCAGTACAGAGGGAGCTACCAGTGCTGAGCAGTTTCTCCCTGAGGAGAGGAGGTGGGGCTGCCAGGGAGCAGCTGTGAAAATCTCTCTGCAGAACCACTGCTGTGTCCCCATGTGAGAGGTGGGAGACTGGGGACCAGCCACAGCTTTGGCACAGCTCAGCTGAGGCTGGAGTCACCAGCTTCCAGGTCCAGGGGCAGGGATGGGATCCCAGCCATCCAAGGGACATCCATGGACTTTGCCAGGGTTCCCACACTTTGGAGATGGGGAGCCCAGGCCATGGGCTGCTTTCCAGGAGATAACAGCCCCTGGCACCAGCTGCTCCCCAGGGGTGTGTGTGTGCAGGTCCTGGTGGGTGGGTTTGGGCACCTTGGCCTCCGAGGGCCACTGGTCACATAAGCACAGCCAACAGCAGGGAGCTTTGATAAGCTATTTACATAAAGGGCAGGTGCAGGCTTTGTAGGGCATGAGTGAAATGCTTCCCCATACAAACTGCTTTCTCAAGGGAAGAGTAGGGGCAGCCATTTGCAAAGTGAGGTCTGCTAAGCTCCATCTAAGAGAAAAACAATAATTCGAGCTGGGCAATGCAGACAGGATGCCAATTTTCTTTTTCATGGGTTAAAATGGAGCCAGTTGCAGCAAACAACGCTGCAGATTTATTCAGCTGCAGAACTGGCACACAGCAGGTGCCTTAGAGGGACAGAGGGAAGGAGCAGAGAAAAAAATGAAAAAGGCTGATGAGAGTGAGCAGCCTGGGAGAAACCTCTGGAAGGTTTGGGCATGCAGGCGGCTGCACTCATGCTTTATGTCACTGCAGAGCATTAAATGAGCACTTAAAAAGATAATTAGCACCTTTTCATTGGACCAGAAATCAAAGGTGTAATTTACCAGAAGTCAGTGAACAATGTAAGAGATCTAATTTAATCACATTGTGTAGCATAGCCAGGGTGAGAAATCAGAAGCCCATCCTGGCTGAACAGCTGCACGTACAGCAAATGTGCCCCCAATAGGACAGTGCCACCAGCAGCAGAGCCACAGCTGCTGCAGGTGGTGAGGCCACGCAGGGTATTTGTGCTATTTGAATTCTACTGCAGCATTTTAATTATTTCACAGTAAAAGCAGAGGGTATGCTATATATAGAAGAAAATGCTTTTGTCTAGAAGAGGTGGCAATTCGTAGCCAAGGTTGGCATGACAGTTCAGGTGCTCTCTTCCACAGCCTCTACACAGGCTGACAAGATCAGCCACTCCAAAGTTCAGGAAGATGAGGAGGAAATGGAGGTTTTGTTTGAGCAGCATAGATGAAAGGTGATCTTTCAATATTCAGATTTCAGTTTAGATCTCGACTGCCCAGTCTTGCCTTAAGGGTTTGGAACGGGTGATTCAGCTTCCTTCTACTTTTGGTATCAAATGAAGTGTTCAAAAGATCAATAAAAGAAAAAAAACACTATTAAATTTTAAGTACCATATAAAGAAACTCAGCTTTAAATAACTCTGTTATTTTTCAAGCCATAGCTAAAGCACAAGGCATATTACCTGTATTAGGATTTCTTAAAAAAAAATGTTAACTGTATGTGCGCACAGTTGTAAAATCAAGCTGTTAGCTGACTAACAAAGCTGCAGTACAGCAAATCATATTCAACATTACACCACTTAATGAGGATTAAACTTCGTCCCCTGAACACTACTGCCTTTCCCAGATTTCTGTCTTTTTTTTTTCTTACCTTTTTTTCCCTTGGTAAATCTTTGTATGTGTTTCCATGGCAGCATAAAAAACCTGGAAGTCCTAAGCATGGTGGCCAGGACTCTAGATTAAAATGGCTAATCATACTGGCCACCTTTTGATAAACACAGGCAGATCTCTGCCTGTGCAGAACCCAGGGATTCACAGATGCATCTGAAGAGGAGCCGAAAGGCAAGGCAGGGCTGTTTGTATCCATGTGCAGTTCCTCTGTCAGTGGTCACAGTGAGGACAGCAGAAAGTAACAAACCTGAAAAGGATGTGGCCTTCACTGAACATGTCCAGAGAACAGTTTCTGCTGATTTAAATGATAGCCCTGACAGGAAGACCTGACCTCACTTTCTTAGAGATGTAACCTCAAAAGAACGCACGTGTGTAATAACCATAACATAATGGGACTACACAAAACAAAATTTCAAATTCTCAGCTTCTATTTTATCTATGGTTTAGCTCCTGTGGAAGTGTAGGTGACTGAGAATAGTCCAGACAAACAGTAATCATTGCAATTCAAGAAAACTGACAAAGCAGTAATCAAAGTAGTAAGCTGGCAATCCCTAGGAAATACAGGTTTCTTCAGGAAAATTCAAGCAAGAAAAGTGTCTCTACTGCAAAACATTCACTCAACTCAAATAATATATTACCTGGCTCCTAATTATTATGTCTAATTATAGATTGGCCTAAGCACATTGGCAAGGGAAATATGTCATAAAATGTATGTTGAAATATTACTGTGCTATTGTTGAGTCAGTTCCTGGGACATGAAGCATTAAATATCAGAATCTCTGGCTGATTTCAGTGTTTTTATGTTGCCTAACCACACTGTTAAGATGTATTGTTGAAAAGTTCTCCTTGCTGGTTAAATTTAGATTCTCTGTTCTCCAGGTGCAATCTGGTAACTCCTAGAGAACTGTCTTCCCCAATCTTGCACTTCTCCTTAACCAGACATTTGTTCCCCCAACTTATTTATTTATTTATTTATTATATATTTTAATATTAAAAAATATTATTTACTTTATATATTTTTAAAATCTATACTATAAACATTGATAATTTCAAATTTCACTATAAAACTGCCTGTGTTATTTCTTGCTCTGTATTGCAGCCTGGTATCACTGTCTTGCAACCCCTACAATTCCTGTGTATGTTTTGTACTCTTTGTCAGTGCATGTGATGCACTGTCACCTATATTGTAGATTATCACTGAACAATATCCTACAAACCACTTGAGAGACTTGGACCTTGAAGCTGAGTACACGTTAAGTGAATTAGGATGTTATGCCACAGGGAAAAGATATTTGGACATAAAGTACAGAAAAGAAAGCCCTGGAAAGAAAGAATTAGTTTTCACTATATTGGTCTCTCTGCTGGTAACAGTAAAAGTCTGACACAGGCACTGTGTTTCAGCACCCACATAATACATATGATGGCCTTCTTCAAAAAAACAAAAAATTCAAAAAGCGGTGATTTAATGTTAAAATTATTTTTTCTAGGATTTTATTAATAAAATGGGGGAAAGGCCCCTAGATCATTGCATTTATTAATTTGTGACCACCATTTTTTAAAGTAATGCCCTTAAAACTCCTCTGAAATTAGTAATCTCTGAGAGAGTTTAAAGCAATTACACAAAAAATTACTTAAAATAACCATTTTACAGTCATATGGTGACTTGTAATACAATTCCTGTTTCTTTTTTCTCTGAACTATGAACACATACTGCACTTGATGACCGTACCAGAATACTCCCAGAAAAGCCTTATACTGTGAAGGGTTGGGTAAGGATAGCCAGTAGGCCACAGATGTGATTGACATGACAAGTTCTTTAACCTTTTTGAGTAATTAACAGGCTGAATTTTTATCAAAAACCACAAGCACACATGCATCTGGAAAAATAATATAAATGGAACAAGCAGATTACAGTACTGTTGATGTCCCCAGTCTTGGGGCATACACAGAATAGAGGTTAAAACTATTATTAGAAATATAAGAAAACACCTTGATTTTGCTGTTTACACAAACCACACAGATCTGCACAGTACAGCTGCTGGTTCATGTGGAAAGAGAAAGGGAAATCTCGGTTAAATTCAGGGTGTTTAGTCTGAATCTGGTGCAAAAGTCTGAGGGAGGGTGTTCTGTCCTTGGAAAGTCTGCTTTTATCTCTTTATGAAAACACTGGATCTCTCCACTATAAAGGACCTTGATGGTGTTCTCTCCTGCCTCAGCTTCGTACTAAAATGTCTTGAAGTTCAAATACCCTGTGATGGACTTTAATTGATTTCCAGTCAAGACTTCTTAAATCATGCTTCTGAAACATCCACTTATTATTGGCAGGCTCTTTCCCCCATTTTAACTAGTCTGTGGTTCTTCAGTTCTTCAGTTCTGCAGAACAGGAAGCAAAATATATTTACATGCAAGAGTTACCTGAGGCAAGAGAAACCAGAGGACAAAGCCAGTAGCAGTGGAGCCAGCACACTATGGCTGTGATCTCTGAAGTGCTGCAGCCGAAGAGGCTGGCAGGTGCCTCTAAATATAGACACGGATATTAAAATGTTAAAAGTACAACACACAGAAAGCAAAGAGAGGAAAATTACAAGTTTCAAAGAGTGCCTTTCTCTTTTTCCCTTGTACATGCTGCAGCCACAGCAGTCTGGCCACGGGTCTATTTGATATTTATAAAGTTCAATTCGGTCACACGCCACAGAAACACCGAAGACAAAAACCCCCACACAAAACCTGTTCAAATGGTCTGCTGGGTGGTACTTAAGGCTGATGAGCATTGCATGTAATGATGGCTTTGGGTCTTCTCCTGGGGACCTGGGTCAGACCTCTCCTTACATTAAAGAAGAATATTGTCCCCAAGTCCATGGTCTGTGAATTGGACCCTTAGATGTCAGTGCAGTTAAAATTTTCAAAGGGAAAGGACTCTGGGGGGAAGAGCATTTATTAAACCTCTTCGGTTCTTCATTCTGATAAAGAACAAATCTTCAATGTAATAAAAAAATAGTTCAATCTTTTAAAAATATATACCAGCACAATCTTACTTAGAAGTTCAACATATTAGCTGCTAAAATGGATTCCAGCAGCCCTCCATACATTTGTCCAAAATTTCCAAAACTTGCCTCCCAAGCACCAAGTTAGGCTGCATACTGAGGAAATGTTACTATGCTGTTACACTTTTCTAAGCTGCCAGCAAAAGTTTGTAAACCCAGTTTCCAGAGCAAACCTCTGGACAAAGAATGCTGTGTCGTGTTCAAAAAAACCCCACATATTGCCTTCTCTTTAACAGAGAAAATTTGGAAATAGACATGACATACAGCAAACTTCTTAATCTGTTTAACTATATTTTTCAGGACTTCAAGGTCATAGCACCCCTCCAGCTGTGCCTGAGTCAGGACTGGAGCAGAGAGGCAAGCCCCCATCCCAGCTCTCCCAGGCAGTGTGGCTGGGCAGTGCTGCTGCCTTGGGGTGGCCCCTGTGTCCCGCAGCTAATGCTGAGATGCGGGCTGTGAACGTGTCTGTCTGCACGGCTCCTGCAGAGCTGCAGGGTTAGCAGGGATGGGGGGGAGCTTCCATGCTGCAGCTGTGCAGGCAGGAGGGGGAAAGGAACTGCTAGGAATGATCATAAAGTGGGATAAGAATTAGCCTGTGGAGGTGGATGCTGTTGTCAGAGAGCATGTAGTCCTGAGCAACTCTGGTTTGTGTGGGATAGTTCATTTCTGTGAGGGTCTCTCTTGCAAACAGGTAAAGCTTTGTGCATTTGGGTATTTCAGAAGTGCTCTACATTACTTTAAATCTAGCACTGACTGCAAGGAGTATAAAACTGACATTGATTTCCAGTTGATGTCATTAACATTTTATCAGAACGTGGCCAAGCATCTCCTCACAGCCTCGCTTGCTCATTGCACCTCTACTCGTAGGGAGACTGATTCTTGAAAAGCAGGACCCTGCAGAGCACAGATCATGGCTGCTCTGTGGACAGAGATGGAGCACACACATGGGGAGTGCTCCAGAACACCTTCAGTAAATCTCAGGGAAGCTCTGCTTTATGCCAAAGACACTCAGGAGACCTCATGCATGATTGGAGAATACATGGAAGAGCACAAACTATCACAGAATAAACCAAAATTTCTTCTGCAATAGTGTCTTAGAGGGAGTTACGACATCATATTGCCCTCACCTTGCTTGGAGAAAATCTTTTGATCCCAGGATGGAGACTGATAAAACTGAGGGGCACTGCCTGTAGCAGGTAATGCATGTACTGTAGTCTCATGATTGTAACATACTTTGGAAGTCCTAGAAATGCTGGTCCAAAATAAACAGAAAATAAAGAAAATGAGAACAGGACCATCTCTGTTAAAGAGAAAGTAGAGCTTTTTCCCAAGCAGGAAATGATGTCCTTACATGAGCCCCAGCCAGAATGAAACTGCAGAATGAAGGTCTTATTTTGCAGATTTTACTTTTTTGTTTTTCTTTTCTTTTTTTTTTACACCATTGCAAAGACACCAGATCTTTAAAAAGGCAACATAAAATTTTCAAAATGTTCTTCCTCACTATCATTTCTCAGCACTTCAACTAACCTAAAAATTAACAGTACTTCAGTGAAAGCTTTTTTTCTTTTCTGATTGAATATTTTTCAGTGAAATAGAGTGAAACCTGATGAAATGAAATAGTAAAATGCACATATTAGAATATTAAGTATATTTCATTTAGGAATCCTAATTTCATTTAGAAATCAGTATTGGTAGTTTTATTATATTTTTAAAAATCAAGTAAACTGTTTCCTAAACTATATTCGTTTCCTAAAAGTACAGACAAATGCTGTGAAAGAACTCCTTAACACTGAAATGAAAGCTGTCAGAGGAGACAAACTATCTTGAAATCACAAAATAACTTTTCTTATCTTATCAGACACCACCACACAGAGACTGTTTGAATTTTATACCGCTGTACTACTGACAGTTTCCACAACCGTAGATCTCATGAGTGACAAGTGCAGAGTCAGGCCAAAATTACAAAGGTAGCTGGAGACAGACCTTGATGCTGGTAGCATTTAAAGAAATAAATGGTTTTGGTGTCTGACTCCCAGGGAGTTGATTTGTCATTTAAAGTAGGAAGGAGGAAGGGACATGTTAGAAGTTAGCAATCCGCTAATCCTTCCGTGGTGACAGAATGGAGTTGAACAAACCATCATAAAAATGTTACAGGTGAAATACAGGATTTTGCACAGCAGAATGTCCTGGGCAACAAGGAGAGAGAGGATGAAATTTCTTTGTTGAATTGGGGAAGTACCAGATTCCAGTGAAAGTGAAGATTTTGCCAGTTTTTCTGCTTTTATTTCAGAGACCTTTTTCTTATGCAGCCTCCATCTCACATAGGTACCTTGGTCTGAAGACAATGTAAAGATACACCTTAAAAGAATTTAACAGGTTCATCCCAGCACCACAGTTATTTATGATATGATCAACTTCTGCATGCACAAACAGTCATGTATAGTGACATACTAAAAGAATGTGACCGTAGCTAAAGTAATTTAAATAAATCGTGGGTAGAATGGACCTACAGAACACAGCAGAATAATTCCCTGGTTTCATAGTTCATATATATGCAGCTCATTCATGAATTATTTGAAGTTAAATTTAAGTCATTAAGTCAGATCCATACCTATTTGTTTCTGTTCTGAATTTGGCCCAAATATATTTAAATTCTAAAAATTAAATATTGTGATAGCAAATATTTTCAGGAAACTTAACCTTGTAAGTGCAGGTAAAAGAGTAGAAGAAGAAGAAATCACTCTGAACAGTGCCAGACACTTGATTAACTCAAGAGCTGAAATGAAAAGTAATGGCAATGAAAACACCTGGGACAATAACTAGAAAAGGAAAATATTGTTCATATTTCCTTTGCTTCATTTGGTCAAGATTGGAGTAAACTTGGGAAATGAAAGTGTTGTAGTAGCTGGGGACAGTATATACCAGGATGGCTTTGCACATAGCATAATATGCAGAGAACTAACCAAAAGGGCTATTTATTTAAAATGAAATAGAGAAAATTAACCTATCCATTAATCATTGCAAGCACAGTGACTGTACAGGCTAAGTACCATGCTAAATGACTGTTTGCCTGCCTAAAGTGCAACCACCATAATTTTAGCCCTGGTAGGATGCTGGAAGAGTGTATACTTCTTGCTTTCTTCTTGGAAAAGAGCTCTTATAATCTGCATTGGTTGCACTTTCCTACTTGGTAAATAACAGTGGCTCCAAAGGCTTTACAGCAGATGTACTTGAAAGGTATTCAGAGAGAGCTTGAAATTGCAGTTTGCTTTAGAACAGAAAAAATTGCCTTCCTTCCTGCCCTTAAACAAGCAGGAGCTTTCTCTACATTTCTGTTCCTCTATGCTCAAAGGTGGGAGACTGACCCTTGTCCCCACAGACCCTGCTCAGTCACTGTCATGGGCAGCTGGTGACTGCTGCTCCCCAAAAGACTCAGGATCACGACAGAGCAAAGGAAAAAAACCACTGAGCTGTTGATGCTATTGTTCTGCTTATGTGTTCTAGTGGTTTAGAAAGCAGAACTAGAAGCACATGGTTGTTTTTATCTATCTGTTGTGAAAGGCAGAAGCAGCCATAAGGAGTGATAGGAACTGTGATACACTGGATGAAAGGGTGTATCAGAAATGGGGATTCTAACTTCACTTTTGGATAAGTGAACTGTGTAACTCTCCAAGTAAAGGTATTTTTTGGGGTGTGAGAGGATTGGGAAGTGAAGACTGAGAACTTATACACCTTTCTCAAAATACTCTACAAAACTCATTCTTTTTCCTTTATAAAGAGAGAATTAGAACTGATTATAATGGGATAATTTTTTTGGGAAAAAAAATCCCTACAAATTTTTGGATTAACTTTCTATGGTAACTTTATTCTTCTGCTCCTAAAATCACTATGAGTTTCACAGGGCGTTGAAATCCCTCTATATGTTTAATACCCATATTAATTAAATATTTTAAATCAGTATTTTCTGGTAGAAGAAAGACAGGATCAGCTAAAAATTACCCACAATGTTTTAACTGCCTCCATTCCTCCCTTCAGCTGTTCAAGTCTGCTCTGCATCTTCCTTGGCAAAAGGCTTATTCCTGTTTTCCTCACAGCCTGCCTGTGACACAGCAAATGTTCCACCAAGAACAAATAACCGTGCACAGTGGTGGCTGCACAGGGCCAGTGTGGTACAAAAACATTTCTGTTACAGCCTAAGATTTGTCATGCCAGCATAAACCTTTGTGTGGAGAACTTTATCTATGCTTATTGTGAGCGTGTAAAGCAGACATAAGTAAATTAACCAGCACAAGACAAATGTCAGCGAAGTTAGTTTAAGAAATTTAAGCTGATCCAAAATGAAACATGCTCCCTTTGGACTTGCCTGCTGTAGGATATTTGTGTAGCAGATTTGCATCTTAATTTTAAAACCAAACTTAAATGTTACTTCCTGTTTGGTTTTTCCTTTTGCCACAGACTTCAGCAGGCGGCAGAAAACCCCCAGCAGCCGTGAGAGTGCCTTGCCCAGGCAGCTGAAGAGTTTCCCTGTGCCAGGGGGCTTTGCAGTGCCCTGCCACTGCACTGCCTCTTGCTATCTCTTGTACACTGGGTGTTTTATCTGCCAGGAAATGGGGAACCTGGTCACTCTCGGTGTGGTCCACAATGACAATAACAAAAGATATAAATCAGATGAGCTTCATTTGAGTTACAGGGAAAGAGTTATGTTTTGCTATAAAAGTTTATTCATGTTGGGGCATTCTTGAAGATTACTCTGCCATAAGGGGGTTTACTTTATTTATGGATTTATACCAGGAGGCTAGAAATAAAGGCTGGAACTGTGGCTTTGCTCCAAGGCCTCGGTATGGGTACTTGACTGCAATAGAGTAGTAGGGAAACAGAACACCTTGGAAACTCATAAGAGAATATGTGGAAGAAGAAATTTTCTTTAAGCTTATACCTGTTAAAAAGTCAGATGCCTCCTTCTCTCTGCTCAATCATCTCAGCTGCTCTGAGCAGCAAATTTGGGAGCTACAATGACATTTAAAACTCCTCCCTCTAGCCAACCCAAGTCTTACACCCTCATCTGCTTCTCACAAATTCCTATTCTGACAAGTACTAGGGAGCAAGCCTGCATGTCAGCTGCCCAAGCACAGCATCTGACACCATGAAACATCAGAGATGGTCCATGGAGCAGTTACCTTACTGCTGTGGATACACAGGAGGTTCTATTCTGCACAAGGCAGCATGTTCCAGTGCCCATGTTTGCTCACTATATCCTGTATGTTTCTGCTAGAATAAAGTTCCTCTTCATTCCAGGCAGTGGTATGAAAGGCCTCATGGTCAATAAAATCCTTCACAACCTGTGGCATGGCCATCACCAGTACAAGGTGCCTAAGTGACTGACCTGTCATAGTTTCAGTTAAAAAGGAAAAAAACATACCCTTCATGTAATGATGTTATAAAAGATCCCCCTTTGATGTACACGGTTTGATGAATTAAGGGTTTTCTTCTCAGAGTTATGCAGTTTAATGAATGTTTTCCTATGTAGCAATAGCAGCAGTGTTAGCTTAAGTGCTGTCAGCTGCCTTTACAGGCTCAGAAGTAAGAGAATGGCATAAAACTTGATGCACTACACCACAGACTTTCTCCTCTCCCAGCATGCTAACTATTGAATTATTAAAGACATGGTGGGATTTATTGTTCACATTCCATTATGAAATGCAATGTGCTGAAATAGGGCTGACCTTGAGGTCCCTTTGCCAGTTCCAGATCCGGTTTCTTCTGGTTGTCCTCTGCCAGATAAGTTATTAAAGTTGTCAGTGGTGCCTCAGAAGGCAGGTCTGGTCCTTTCTTTCAGAAGAGGTGTGTGTTTATGACAGGAGTCTTCTGACTCTGTCAAAAGCAGTAGATGAGAGAGGCTCGAAGCCTCCAGAAGCCTTGGCCAGGGGCAGGCGACTCTGGGCAATGGGAACAGGAGCACTCTCTGTGCTGCCTGGAATTTCCTTTTACAGGAGTTGCAGCTGGCACTCTGGGCCTCCCAAAGATGACTGCAATGTAGTCCTTTTTCCAGACTAAATAATCATGCTAATGTAAGCAGCTCTCTCAGAGGCTTGAATATTTTTAACAAGATTCTCCTGATTTAAATCAAACAGATCTCTTACCTCTGGCTCTTCCAGAAGCACAAAAAGGTTTGTGGGACTTTCAGGAAAACAGTAAGAGGAGAGACTGGTATTTCTCTCTCTCCCCCTGTCCTCATTCACAAATGTCTTTACCATTTTCTCTGGGTTTGGATGAACCTTCCTGCAAGCCCATCAGTTTACAAAAACTCCTCACCTGCTGGGTGAAGGAGACTATCCCATGGAATTGATATAGTCTCCTTTCAAGTTTTGGATCAAGTCTCATGCATTTTTAAGAGGCCAGTTCTTTACCAACAAGCTTCACAAGCTGTATTTAACATTTTTCACAGTCTATCAAGAGTTCCTTGCAAAAAAATCGGCAAGCACGGGAGCCTCTTGAGTAAATTCAGGTCTGCTAATAAACTATGCAATAAACTATGCTAATGGATATTAGGATTTAGTTTTGTACCTGAATGACATGATTTCAGGATCTTCCTCAAGCTGATAAAGACTCAGAGATGCTGCCTCTTCTAAGCTCTTTCTTGTAGGAGCATCTGTGGATACAGCTCGCCTGTTTCAGCAGAGGGACCTTTCTGACTGAACCTGTGCTCTGTGTGAAGAGAGACACAGAGCAGTTACAAATTCCAGATTCTTCAGGTGAGCTGTGAAGCCCTGGCCACTGTGGGCACTAATTAAGCAAACCACCTCTCACTAGCAAAGTATTTTAAAAGTTTTCAAAGTCTGGCAACTGCTGGAGTGCTTGGCATCCTAAGGGGTATTGATATGAACTGCTAGGTTGGGTATAAAAGATGTATGTAACCATCTTGGTAGCTGATGACCAAAGTACAGCACAGAAATAGTGATAGAACCAAAGCTTTTATTCTCAAATGTTAAAAGTATAAAATGGGTTCTTACCATCTCAAATTCCTCAGGCATTGTCAAGCACTGATTTTTTTTCACACCTCTACTGATAATGTGGTTATGTATCTGCTGCACTGCAGTAAAAGGTAAAGCAATTATCATATAGTGTTTATCCTTCTGTTTTGGAGTACTACGAAACTCAATTGAAGGGTAATCTAAATGCATGAAAGACTACTGACATACAAAATCTTGTTATTACTTTCAGGACAGAAGGACAAAAGGCAGATTAGCACATAATTTGCTAAACACTCTGGCTTCTATGAAATCTCAAAATCTTATTTTTATATCTAGTATTTCTGATAAGCCATTCCTTAAATCCATTCTGTTTAGCAGTTTTGCTTTCATCCCTGTATCTTTGTTTCCGTAGTTTCGGAAAGAGGCCAGTCTGCACTAACTATGGAAATTTCATCTTATCCCTTCTCATCAGAACCAAAAAAAATGATAGAGAGCCCTTTGGATTCCCTATCCCCAACAGATGTTAAACAGCATTTCCATGTATTTTGAGTGATGTTAGTGCTGATACTTGGTTTCAGAAGATGAATGCTCACCCAAACACAAGATTCAATTAACATTCTTTTATGACTGCATCCATATTATTCTTAATGAGCAGACTCCTTGGTGAGACTGAATATTTACCTCATGGCATTAAATCCACAGTTTTCTACCACAGTCATTAATGGTCATATAGCAAATGATCATCCCAACACCCTGGCTACATTCCAGTTCAAGTAATTATATTCTGCCTCTCTTAATTTCCTTTAGAGAGTAATTGGACCTGATAAGCGTCTTCACTTGTTATCCTTAACTGCTCTGCAGCCTGACCACATCTCAAAGCTTCAAGGACTTAATCATAGCTCCCAATAGGTGAAATACTGATAGATGATCGCTCTGCTCACCCCATCTTTTTATCACTTACAAATCCATTAATTATTGTAACACCTTCTAACAAATTCAGCTCTGCAGGTACTGTAGCCTATACGATTTGTACATTGCTGGCTGCCTGAAGACATAAGTCAGGAGCTTAAATGATCTCAGAAACTTATGAACTCATTGATTTTAGGAAGCTGATGATATAAAACTGCTGTACCTTTTATGTGCCTCTGACTTTGCCTACATTAGTGAGCCATTAGGCACTGTAAGAGCAGAGCCGTAGGACAGTGCAGCTGGCTGGGGGCTCACAGTCACATTTAGAGTGCATGTGATTTGGCATTTTACTTCAGACTGCATTTAGTTTGATTTACACGACTGGACATCCCAAATCCATGTGGTTTAAGTGTAGGCCATGGATCTCTTTCCTCTCTAAAGGGATTGAAGCACCATTGGTGTGTACCTCAAGTAGAACAAGTGGTTTAGTTTCCTTCACAAGGAATATGATTCATATGCACCAAAACAGCAAATGAAACCAGAACAGGATAAATGGGGATGATGGAGAGATTTGCTGCAGAGCTGCTCTGCTCTCCTTAATGCCAGCATGGCTGGGGATCCACTGGAAAGGATTGTCATCTATTCAAGCACTATTAAAAGACAACAGACTTTGACATGGGACAGTCCTCTGACCAACCATGAGACCAGACAATAATAAGGAAACGTGTAACTGACTCATAATGTTCAAAAGGAAGTTTTTGGAGAGGAGAGAGGAAGAGACAAGCATACTTCAGTAGCCTGGTGGGGGGTGGTCTTCAGGAAAAAAACTCTTGAGCCCTAAGGAAACTGTTCCAGATGGCAAAGAATCGGAAAGACAAAACATGTAGGGTTCATCTGATATATCCTGGTTTATTTTTGAGTGATTCCAAAGAGACCAAGCAAGAAGTGCTGCCTTTGCCCATTTTTACTGCAAAGCAGTCAGAACATGGAAGAAATCTCAATATGGTATGAACTGCCACAGCTGTGACAGCGGATGGGGGCTCCAGAGTCACTCTGTGAGGTGACTCAGCATCCCAAAATACTGGATCATGGTAATATGAAGAATCTTTAACATCAGGAGAAAGCAATGAGAAAAGGTTTTGCATTTCTGATTTAGTTAAATTTCAGATCCAGATCTATTTTAAAGTTATTTAAGCTTAAAATATTTCTTAAAAATTTCTAAAAATTTTAGCAAACTTCTACCAGAAAGGAAATGAAAAGCAAAAAAAAAAAAAAAAAGAGAGGGTGTTACCACTTTTTTTTTTTTTTTCTCTTTGTCAGGAAAAAAACAGAAAAATCACCAATAGCTTCTTTTCCTACTCACAAAATGAAATATGTCTATGCAGAGAGATTGATCCAGTCTGGTTTTTTTAGTTGAAATGTACCCAGCAGTTCTCTGCGTGCCCCATATAGCCCAGCAATTTATTACATGATGTGAAAGTCAGACTCTCAGAAAATAAATATACCTTAGAGCCAGCAGTAGCCAGAAGCTGAGGTGTCCTAAAATGAGTATTAATCTGGAAGGAAAAGGGTGACTAGCTGGAGACTTAAGAGCTGTGTTGCAGAGACGTGTGTGGTTCCTGGAGAAGCTCAAGCTCAAATTCTTGTGAAACACACCATTTAGCACTCGCTGCTCTCCAGTCACATTCTTTCACTTCACTGTTTATATTTACTCACCTTTTTCTGCCTTCTGATCTTTGCCATAGCTTTATAATTTTCAGTTTGCTTCACTAACATTAAGAGCAAACAGTGTGCAACCAATTTAGACATGGTTGGGGAAATGACAGGGAACACAGTGTCCGAGGCCAGGTCTTATCCTGAGGAGCCACACTAGATTTTAATTACTTCAGTTGCCTTCTCTACATCCCTGTGGTGCCCCCCACTGAAGATCACCAGAGTGAGGCGAGGCCTTTCTCTGCTACCCTGTTACCAGATAGGAAACATCTCCCCTGCCTGGGGATGTGGGACTGGAAGGGGACACCCAACTCATCCAAAGTGACTCCCGCAATGGTGTGGGAGATGTTTAATGACAGGAGGCTCCTCAGCATGATGACTCCACATCCTCCACCATGGAAATGCTTCCTCATGCTCCCCAGGATAAATAAGAACTATAGTTTAAAAAAACCAAACCAAGGCCAGGGATTTGTGATTTATCACAGACAGACAAGAAGGGCATCAGAGTACTGTGAATACCCTGTGTCACTGCAGTAACAGAGGACTTACTGAATTAAACTTCCCAGCCATTACAGATAGCAACTGCTTTGTGTTCCATGTTACAGAAAAAACAAAGGAAAATTCAGCTTTAAATGGAGCAGAAATTTCGTAGTAATACTGAGGATGTGAGTAGGACACGTTGACCAGATAACTTAAGGAATGTAATGTCAGCCACATATTGGACCAAGCAACTTCTCCTCTGATCCAAATACATCTGGTACCAGAGAAGAGCAAGGGCAAGCTGTCCCTTGTGTGGTATGAAATAACCTGTCCCTTGTCTCAAGAAAGGGAAGGGGAAATAGGGTACCTATATGATGCAATGGTGCTCCATCTGCCTGTCTTCTGTTCTGCAGTACAAATTCTGTTGCCATTACTCCATCAAAATTGGAAAACAAAAGTCTATGCTACAAAAGTAGCATTAAAAATATGCTTCTCTCACAAATTATAGGTTGCAGATAACCATGGAAAGTGGCTGCAGTACTTAATAAGAGTCTTTAACTCTGTCAAAGACACCTATACTGAAGCAACTGTAGCTGCCCATTGTCCTCTAAGAGCTGTTGAAGTCCTGTCTGTAGTTACAAGCTTTTGGTAACAAAACTGTGCCCTGTGGATGGGGACCAGCTGCTTGTTCAGGGCACCTAACCCTCTACAAGGTGCTGGGGGTTGTGACTGGTCCTCTCTGACACCCTTCCGAGCAGGGGTCAAGCTGTGCCAAATTGCCACTTTTCATGGATGTGGCAAAGACACGAGTGAACAGACAAGACATGGATGAACAGACAAGAGTGAACACACTGTTTTGTAAGTCCCACGCTGATTATTTTAATGACCATGGGCCCTTCTGGAAATCTTGTGGGGGGTAGAGAACATCACAGATGTGACAGGGGCCCAGCAGCTGACTAAAAGCAGTCCTGGGGGACCCACTTACTCATGGACAGATGCATATGCTAACAACAGACATCCCATCATCCTTACAGCCATCACCAGCTGTAACTATGAGGACCCAAGGTAAACCCCAGCAGTTTTCAGCTGTAATTTCCAGTCAATGGGAATTGTCCTGATTAAACTAAGAGTGCAGTTCATTGAGTATTTGAAACTCCACTTAAAAGTAAATATTGACACAGTTTAAAGGGATTAACTAAGATGACTGGATTCTTGTTAAAAACTTTTTGCGAGTAAAAAGAGCCTTTTACACAGTCTTCACAGTGTTTTGAGACGTCATTTCCTGTGATAAAATGGAAAAAGGGGGAAAACTTACTTTAAAAGTATATGAAAATCTCATGTTCCTAAACACCTACCTTTAAATGACCAACTCTTAAAATAATAGTTCTCATAAAACTACACATCAAGTAGCTCTGTGTGGGACTGTGGATGATGCCACACTGGCAGCAAAGAGGTAAACAGATTAAATTTCCCAGACCCATATTCTTTACTGTATGTAAACAACATGAAGTGGTCAGTCCTGAATTTTGTCTACTTTTATTTCTCCTAAGTGCAGAACATTTTGCATCTCTTCATCAGTCACCCTGTGTATACAATGAGAATAATACCTGTGACATCAGCTACGGAAGAGATTTATAGGGATGGATGGAGAGATGGGAGAGAGGGGAGAGAGAGGGAGGGAGGGAGGGAGGGAGGAAGGGA